>JAOPUG010000276.1:16305977-16320325 GCA_027564375.1 Micropterix facetella | reverse complement strand
ATATCCGCTAAAATAATTAACGCCGATACATACTACCTACATATTATTCTACATTCCACGAAACATTATCAACATAGAAAGTAAAGCAAGGTGGGCACCAGAATAAAAGACCGCGCGCTTCAGAGAATTAACATCATTTATTTTAGTGAGTACTTTATGGTCCTTTCGTTTTATGTATTCTCCGCTTCTTGAATTATATAGATATTATACTTGTGGCGGTCGTGTCAGAATGTGCTGCATACTTGGGCATTCCTCAATTATTATTGAACTTATTATTAAAATCCCTGGTCGCTTGCCCGCGATTGCACTATCTGCTTCTGCGATTGTTGAATCACACCTGCGCTATTGTATTCTTCTATGGTGTAATGTAGCGCACATCAAAAGTGTTTTCACACTACAGAGAAAAACCATACGTGCGATAGTGGGTATCGATCCACGACAGCCATGCCGTGAATACTTCCAATAGGAATATTGACCGTATGAAATTTTTGCTCAAGAAACATTTTACGAATTATATTCTAAGAGCTCGGCAATATCCCAAGTAGAAGTAGGTACATCGGAATAACATCAGGAATAAAACCTATTACCTTCAACGATCATACCACGTACTGCCAAATTCTGGGCAACTAGTCTTTACATAGGACTTAAACTTTTGAATAAATTGACTGATAAATACATTGAGATAAAACATTGATATTTCTAAGAGATTCATCCGGATGTATCTGTTTAAAGACAACATGTGTGCGTAAAATCCACAAAGATAAATATGTTAAAATACTTTTGAAAACCACTGAATTAAATTGAGTAACTAATTTAATATTAATTTAATACTTGGTCTGTATTCTGTATTCTTAGGTCCTAGCGCCGTCGTACCCTCGTACCCAGCTCCTCAATACATCACCACCTTTCCTGAGCTATCATCAACATCAACGTCCAACTGCTTACCATGCACCATTATATCTAATATTGTGCTTGCGTCTCCAGTTTAACAATAAACAGAAATCCCAACATTCACCCAACACAATGTAAATTAACAATATTAATTAATCCAAGTTAATACACTTTCGACAGGCAGAGCTTTACTTATTACACACACATTAAATAAATCTGAATCAGTGACTGGAAGTGGCGCTAAAATTTATAAAAATATCAATAATAATGTGCACATAATATAAAGTGTACGAGGCAAAGTTTCTGTTCTTGTAGTGTATCCTTTGAAAATCCATCGAAGGCTCCGGCTCATTTCCGATTCCAGTCGGGCGGCGTGCGGCGTAGCCGTGGCCACGTCAGCCCATCCATCCGTCGCATCGGTGGCGTCATCCATCTCTGTCTCCCACCTCATCCGAAGACTGGCGAAAAAAGCCGACTACCCGCCGATAGCGGTGGGTACATTCCGCTACAATTTTGGCCATTTGAAAGGAAGCCGCTCCGAATGTGGAAATTGACAGCCGGAGTCCAGCGCCGATGCTGTGTCCCGTGGAGATGTAGTGCAAGCTGTCATTCGAGCAATTGATGGGTTTAGAGCGAAAGGTGAACTGAAAGTAGGTCGAAGAGTGCACACTTGATGGTGTAATATACTAGAACGAGGGAGGGGAAAAAAAGGATGATTTATGATGGGCTTGCTTGATACGAATGCAGAATCCAATTTAATGGCTAGAAAGTGACAAACTCCTAGATTTATCCCAGTACTAGTGATAGATACATTAAATATAATTATTATTATGTCGTGAACCATCAAAGGTGTTAGTAATCCAATAGAATTAACTAACAGCACGCCCAAATTTTTTTTAAATATTGAAAAAAAAAATAAACATGGTAAAATCTTTCGTAATAAGGTACTACGGGCGTTTAATAAGTTCCGGTATTGGTATGAAAACAAAAATATGCAGATGTATATTTTTAATTATTTTTCAATGTAGTCCCCTCTTATCTCAATGTATTTATTAGATCTGTGAATTATTTTTTAAATCCAGTATTAAAGTAGTTTTCATTTTGGTTGGCAAAATGTTCGGTCACAACCGCCTTTTGTGTTTCATCGTCAGTATGTCGATTCACTCGGATATCTTTTTCAGGTTCGGGAATAAAAAGTAGTCACTGGGGGCCAGATATGGACTGTACGGTGGGTGATCCATGGTTTTAAATCCGCAGTTGCGCGCGGTAGCCTTTGCAATCTGAGCGGTGTGACCTGAAGCATTATCATTCAGAAGCAGCACACCTTTGGCCAATTTTCCCCTCCTTTTTTTTTAATGGCTACTCTTAACTACCATAGAATATTGACATAGTACGCTGTCGTGATATTTACACCTTTATCCTTATAGTCTATCATCAATATCCCCTGATAATACCTTCCCAGCTGAAGGAACGACCTTGAATTCCTTTAGAATGAACTGATCCTCTAATATTCCACTGCATCGACTCTTGCCTGCTCTCAGGGTCATTATTATGATCCTGAGAGCAGGCAAGATTCATCTCCAGTAAGAATTATTTCGATCAATAGGTCTGGATTGTTTCCACATAGCTTCAAATACTGCGAACAGCATTCCACGCGCGCTTGTTTCTGATGCGGCGTCAGCATTCGCGGCAACCATCTCGCGGTCACTTTTGACATATGAAGTTGGTCATGAATGATGTTGTGTATGGTACAGGTAGAAAGCCAAAGTCTCTCAGCTATCGATTTGATCTTCTTTCGACTATCTTCCATTATAATTTTCTCCACTTTTTCAACAATTTCCTGTGAAGAGGCTTCGACAGGCCGGCCGGTGCGAGGGTCATCTTCGATGTTCTGCCTCCCACATCTAAATTCACTCGACCACTTTTGGATACATAACGAAGGGCCAGGTTCCCCATAAACAGTATCCATTTCCTCTTTAGTGCATTTCTGGATTTTACCTTGTTTGGTTAAGAATTTAATAACAGCGCGATGGTCTAACTTAACTAAAAAGTGTTTATGTTTAACATTAACAAAAAAACAAATGTATGTTTTTTCCATTTGTTTTTTTTTTATTTATTGGCTGTAAGCGAATTGATATGGTCAGTATTTAAAAGTATACAAAAAGAGGTTAGAACCTATCTATACCGAAAACTTATTGAATGCCCTACGTACCTATCATGTTCAAAAAGTATCAAAATTTTGGTCAGCTAAAATACAGTTATTCATACAAAATAAATTAACTTACAGTTTCTACAAAGTAGTCAATCCTCTTGGTAATGCACGTACTGCTCCTAGCGATTTCACCATAGTGGAAAACACTTCTGTAACGCATCTTCTGGAATGGTATTCAACTATGCCATCGCAATATTGTCTTCTTTTCGTGAGTTGTAGCGACGCGACGAGTAGTTGTATCCGCTAACGGACAAGAAGTACCTTTGTAAATAAAAAAATGTTCATGTGACCATTGATGTTTCACAAAGTCAGTTTTTGCATGTTACATCTTATTCTCTTCTTTCCTCTTCAGTCTTCTTCACTTGTTGGATCGACTACTTTCGTTTTTCATAGTGATTCGAATCGGTCCCTTTCAGCGGCATTTTCAACTTGGTTAATTGCCCAAACGGATCTATACCTATGGAGTAAAGAACCTGATGAACCACTGAAACACCAGGTATGCAGTATTATATATGATCAAATTCCACGCTTGGTCAATTATAATGGTCAATGACATTGTCATTTCGGCTTGTTGAGGTTCTACCGAGACGTGATCCACTGTCCACTGATGGGCGGATTTACCACTACGTTATCCGTGAGATGCCCCTGGCATTATCCTTGAAAACATGTTGGATCATGGTGATTAGTTTACGTGATCTTGTAATAGGTGGTTGCCGATAGAATTTTTCAAATTGGTCAATGTGTTTAAAAGTTATGACCGTTCAAGCCTTTCAACTTTTATCATTCAAAACGAGTATTCTATTTAAAAACATCTGTCTTCAATCTGCTTTTGTTATTAATTCGCAAAATTATTGAAAGTTTTTGTTTTTACGCCTATTTTCATTAGCAAAACAAAACGCCAGCACTGGTAGTATTTTAGTGTATGTACGACCTACGGTTTTTTTTAAAAGTAGGTAAGTTAAATTTGAGGTTGCCGCTTGTATTAGGGACGTATGCGTCTATAAGAGGTTTCTTTCATTATATTTTTAACCTATTTTTAAAAATATTAAAATTAAAAATATTTTTAAAATAGAATGTCGCCACAAGCTTTCTTGCAAGTGATTCGAATTTGAGCAGATTGATGGCGATTGAACATCCTTTAATATTTCTGGGTCAGAATCTGACGGACCGAGCGAGATGCTGCTAGCGGCGTCGACCAAGATGGTTGCGGGCCTCGGCCATGACACGAGCCCCACGCTTCTTGCATCGTCGCATGAGCGCCTGATACCGACGCAGCGGAAACCGAGCGGTTTTAAATATTGGCCTAAATTTTGATAACCCTTTAGGATTTTCCTCCTGCCGGATTTTTATTTGTCATCGTGTTGTCTGTCCCTCACGGGTGAGCTGGTGTACCTAGTATGACGTTACCGTCCCCTACCTCATCTTAACCTACATTTAAAGTACTTACAATTATTTAATACAAACCGCCACTACTACCATAATGCTAATTATTGTCATTTATATTTTATTTTCTACTTAATCAAATTGTTGAACAGCTACAGGGTGGACTGAATGAAAACAGAAACCATATAGTATTAACATTTTATAAACTTTTGAATAATATAGGACCGGTGTCGTTATAGCTGATAGATTGTTGGATTGTCGGCTACTTTTCCAATCCACCATGTATGTAAGAGCATATATTATTAAAATAAAATATAAAATTATAATAATAAATTGTTTTTTAAGTTATTCCCTGTATAAAGTTATCCGAATTCCGGAAAAATTAGAAACCAGAGGGAGCAGGATCTGGCGAGTATGCGACTGACGAGGAGTCTCCAGTCGCAACTCCTGCAATTTGTGACTGGTTGCTGTGATGTCGTCGTCGAAGAGTGATTGATCAGGCTCGGTTTTTTAATCAAGAACTTATCCATCTTGCTTACAGTTTTTAACAATATAGATTTGCGTTAACTGTTGTGACATACTACAAAAATCTGTAATAGGTTGCGGATGATCCAACCCCCCCCCTCCCCCGCTCTCCCTACTTGAACACTTTCAAATCTATAATATATTGTAAAACACGGATTGGTAGGCTCAGCGGAAATGAGAAATAGTTATATTCGGTCCGTAATAATCCCATCGCTTCCATTATTGCACATACGCAAATAACTAATCAATAGCAAACGACAGAAAGACAAATGATTAACTGATTTTGGAAATGGAATAAGTTGGCATTTTAACAAAATTTATTTAATTTAGAATTCAAATTCAAGCCGAAGTTATCCAAGTTCAAAGTAGCTAGTGTGAAAAAAACGCCAAATTACATGGATAATAACTCATATTTAGCTAAACCGACAGAGTCTGGAATTGATGATGACATATACCGTTTGAACGAAACGACATAAATATTAATAAAAATGAAAATCCATACTTGCACGAGAATACTTTGCACATGTTATATGACATCCAGAATGGTACATCTCGAATCGGAAAACCTAAACGTAAAAACATTGTAACTTCTGAATAATCAAGAATGACTTCAGATAACCGCCACATTCCTGTTGCAAACTGCAGCCACCAGAATTGTAATAGTCAAAATACCTTAGTGTTACAAGAAGAATAAGAAGTTTCATAAATTCAAAATTCTCACCGTGGTAAAAAACGATAAAATAGATAATTCGGAACCTCAACTCGGCATTCCATAATAAGAAAACGTGAAGAATTCTTATCGAAGATCCGCTGGTTTGCGCGTCGCATACCACCGCATAGCCGAGATTCAAACCACGAGAGGAGCGCATGGAATGGTCGCCTTGACGCTCACCTACAAGACAAGGGAGAGGACACTTTTCTTTCAACCGCGTTCGGATTCCGCTGCAGCTCGCCAAGCCTCGAGAATTCTGCAAGGCACGACGTGATAATTTGTACCGCCAGCACCGATGTGGGATGTAGTAATTGCATTTGAATGTCTCATAATGCAGGCATTCTTTTATATGGCAAATAGCTACTCGAAGCATCGATACGTCGTCATTTACATTCTCGCCATGTCTTCAGCTTGAAGAAGTTTGAACTCTTCGAAGAGCTGGTAACGAGTTCATTGAAACCATACTAAGTAATCTGTTAAAAAATTATCAAGCCTCTTTTCTTTCTCGAAAATAAATGAAGCACGAGAATCGTGCTTCGGTGCATTATATGTGTAGGAAACATGCGCATGCGTGATGTATTCATTAAAAGAAGGATAACCACTATTGTCCAAAGCCCAGGAATATCCACAATATTTAAAAATATTGAATATGGAATTCGTTGTTTGAAGTTGATGGCACCTGAACGTTTCGGAATTGTTGCAACAGTTGTCCAGTCAGCCCACATGGGACAACGGTATTTGCATGCTGAAATCTTCAGTCTATTTGACAACAACACTCACTAGTGTTCAAAGCCACGGAATATCCACAATATTATAAAATAATTAAAATGAATTTTACTGTGTAAATTTGATGGCACCCGAACGTTTCGGAATTGTTGCAAACCCAGTTATCCAGACAGTCCACCCTGGACAACGATATTTGCGTGCTGAAAGCTTCCTTCGCTGGCAATCGTCCAATGAGCAAGGAAGTGTAGCGAGCGTTCGTCGGATTGTCAGTGATAGACACAGTTATTAGAAATTGTATCCAATTTTATTAAAACCTTGGCAATACCCAAAAGCAAAACATTCGGCTTCAAGCAAGGTCCAATCGGCTTCAGGAGATGACGTCTTGAGCATTTCATGAGTAAAGGAGTGGTGCAACCGTGCCAAAGATGGCCGTGCATCCGGACAATGAACCACATCATAGTAGGCCCTTAACTAGCCGAAATGACCAATTAATGTTGATTTTTATCATGCAGGATCCTGTATTCATGAAATTCCCAATGGTTCATACATGGGTCCTTGTGACTTTTGGCTAATCCTTAAAATTAAAATTGGCGCTGATCAATTCGTATCAAGAGGAGACATTATGCGTATTGCGACGACCCAGTTGAACACCATTTCAGAATATGCGTTTCAGAAGTGTTGTCCACTATGGCGGAACCGCTAAGAGCATTATGTGAATTACCAAGGGTTTGATACTTTGTGAACAGCGTGGTAAATATGAGATCCGTAAAAAGGTCTAAATTATATCAAAAATTGCTCATTACAATACAACAAAGGTTCCTGTTTTCTCATGAAAATAATCGAAAACTAACTACCTGTCGTATTACTTGTACTGCAGATGCCAATCATATCAACTAGATATCACCAGCTGTGGCTAGTTTGCGAACAAGCAAGCTCGCTTTTCAAAACAACGACGAACGGAATAATGGACGCACATTTACAAAATCAGACGTAAATATATGCTGATATCAGTTCAATGCTTCCATAATACAGCTCGGGCTAAATGAAAAATTAATGGTAATTTAGGGGCAGAAATATTCGTAAATATATAAAAGGGTTAACAAGGAAGTAAGAGGATGTCATATAAAAGTGAAATAAAAAAGGTACAGTGTATATCACTGGGCTTTTCTAACAAGAATAATTTTCCGCCGTCTTATTAATCTTCATTTAGGCAATAATACCACCTACCTGTATCTATATGTAGCAGAAACTTTAACATAGATACCTATATAATTACAAAAAATAATATACCTCTATATAATTACAAAAAAATATATACCTCTACTGGTAAGGACTGAATTATGCTGCCATGCTTTTTTTGATAGGAAGTCACAGCAACCTAAGGGAAAACTGGGGCAGGTGGAAAACTCAAGGGTTTGTCAAACTTCGGCCGATATAATTGTGTTCTTGTATGTATGTATACTATACTAAGATGTTCAGGGTGGTTTAAAAGAACTACCTGAACTGAGCACGTAAACCACGAGAGATCTATTGTGCCACTCCTGTAATGACTCCCTCAATTAAGCGGAATTACTGTGTGGAAAGGGTTCTAATGTTACGTCAGAGATAAAACTCATGACGTCCCAAATATTCTTCCGCTTTAATTGCTCTGGGAGAAAAAGTTTTCCAGAACATAATATGGTTGATAGTGACTATTCGTTGTTACTTACAATAAACACGAAAAAAGGGAAAAAATATGAAATGCAAAATTATTTGCAAACAGAGGGATTGTACAACAGTGTGCTCAGAAAATAATCGCCTTAGATACAGTATTGGAAGGGAAAATAGAGGAGTCCGTAGACAAGGCTCTAAGTTATGCTAAAGTTTGCATGAAGAATTTCCATTGAATCTCCGAGAGAAGGAACATTTTTGGCGATGAAAGTAGAGATGCCGGTTTATCACATGAAGATGATTTTAGACGAAAAATGTTTTCCTCGTAATTCTACTGAAATTCGTGAAAGTTCCAACAGCTTCACAATTTAGCGGGAAAATATGACTTTCTAATGCCTGCAATAATATTAGGCGTTAATGATGATTGCAACCTGGACCACGCTCCTCAAGATATTAACAAATAGGAGTTTAAGCTTGTGCGCGTGCGTCTACGAGCTTTCGTAGCTACAACAGACCTTAAAAATGAACTTAATGATTACGGCCTTCTAGGTTTATTAAAGCTTATTTTTGAGTTCAAACTTGAAGGAGGGTTGCTTAATATCATGGCAATGATCGGAAAATCTCTCACAGCTGCCCTAATGGTAGTTGTGAGAGAAGCTTTTGTAAGCTGAAATTAATTTAAAATTATTGAAGGTCTACAATGTCCACACTGAGAGTAACAAATCTATATATCGTAGTAATCGAACAAGAGGTACAGATTGACATTGACCTTTATATTAAAGAGTTTGCGTTGAGAAAATCTCGAAGAATACTATTTTAATTTAAGTAAGATGTTTTATTTTGAATCTTTTTGATATGGTGATAGAGTATCACAAATATTTTAGTGATTTTTCGCTTGAAATAGGGGGTGGCAAATTTAGGGTTCACCCAGTGCATAAGAATTTCACGCTACGCTACTGAAGTCAGGTAGATTAAAGGACTTGAGAAACTCGACGGAATATTGGACAGCCTTCTTGTTCATCAACAACAGCGCCAACAGATTTGTAGGTTATCGATTCGAAGCGATCCAGTGTCAGAGAGTTGGTGCATACGACTGCATCATTTCTCGGGGCTAATATGGCTCGATAATGAAACCATGAAATTGATCGACTCTAGGCCATGGTAAATCGTATTAATCAAATGCATATTAGTCCAAGCGTGCAAAGATAAGTTCTCTTGGGTGACAACATTTCCGTTTCGCAGTGTCAGATAAATAAAAAAATACTATATTTTTTTAAAGAGTAAGTCGCTCGAATGTCACATTCCCTTCTTGATCCGTTTAGGAGATATACCGTTGGCTGTTCAAACTGCTTCTCCTCCCTTCGGAGTGTAATCCTCGGGTGTAACCATAAAATCAACCATCCTTTACACCAACAGGTGATAAAAGTTGCCACTATTTGGAATACCTACTTCGTTATTTTCGAAGGGTTGTAAGACACCCAAAAACTAAGTTCCCGACTATCCGTTTCGAAGATACACTTTTATAAAACTGAGACCCCCCCCCCCTCCTACTTCCTGTTTCACACCATCAGAACTGGATTTTTCTGAAACTCATTAATACTTTCCACATTATTCGCTTCGAAGAGTCGAATAACAATTTTTAAAAAATCAACTCCCTTTGCTTACTTTCTAATTTTTTGAGGGGAATAGATCGTCCGAATTTCATCTTCCCATCTTGACTCGGAAATACGCGTTTGACGTTATGAAACAGTAATCCCTCCCCTCGTTTCACACCGTCGGTGTTGGATTTTCTCAAAGCCCTCGAATACCAATCTCTCATTTACTTCGAGAAGTAGAAGTAGAAAATTAAATGAATTATTCATATAATTCAACCCGCTTTTATAATCCATTAGGGGATGAAATTCGCGACCTCATCGAACAAGTGCTTCTTTATTTTCTAATGGGAATAGATAATATCGGTTTTCAGTCTTGAAAATTGACACATGTAATTTTATCATTCCCCTTTCAATGTGATCCAAACAGTGTTAAAAAGTCATTTATATTAATACATACATAGAAACTCACTGTGCAATTACAATCTGCAACCAGACTGGAGCAGTGTCCTCGAGATGGCCAGTGCGTTCAAAATACGAAGCACTACGTCACAGTTTCGAACTTCTGCTCGCCACTACATATATTTATCCAACAAAATTTAGGCTGTGAGTACTGGATCGTTCACCACTTTCAATTTGCTTTGGAAACTTTAAATAGATCTCAAAATATATTTTAAAAATAAAACGACGTATTTCTGCCCCGTTTTTGGTTTTGTACCGGACCGATTCGTTACCGCCGCGCCACGCCGCTATCTCGCAACGCCTACTGTTAACTGAAAATACACGTGCCACTTCTGAATTACTAAGTCTAATTATGTCAAATTAACGCAGGAGAAGAAGGCAACTTGGAAGTGGAAGTGCAAAAATCTCATCGATTTGGCCTGCTCAGACTCTATAATGCAGGTAATACAGAAAATTCAGGCCGACATCAGCATTATGGCTAACCTTCAAAAGGATATCAGTGCGATGAAAACTGAATTTCGAGAATTCAAAAATTCCATCGACTGCTATTCTAAGGCTGTGGATGAATTTGGCACCAAACTCAAGCTAATAGAGGAAAATTAAAAAAGGCAAATTCTTTAGAGGCCGAAATCATCAAACTTCGTGAGTCTGTCTTGAAATTACAAGAGGATTCCCCAAAGAAGAGATCAATTCATCAGATCTAATAACTTGAAAATTAGGAGCATTCCTGAGCGCAAAAGCGAGAACCCTACGGACCTCGTCATGGCAGTAGCAAGAAGCATAGACTTTCATTTTCCTCTCAACGATATCGAGTTCGCTATGAGAGTGGCACCGAAAATATCCAACGTGAAACCCAAATGTCTCATCGTCCAATTTGCGAGGCGCCATTTGAAAGAAGGCTTTATTGCTGCGTATAAAGCTGCTAAGGGCATCACCACTTCTGATATTGGACTATCGGGAGATAAAAATCAGATATTCGTGAACGAACATCTCACTGCATACAACAAAAACGTGCTGTACCATGCGAAATTGATTGCGAAGCAGAAAGGCCATACATACTGTTGGGTTTGTAACTGCCGCATTTACGTGAGATACCACGAAAAAGCTAAAGCAATTTTATAGGAAGAGAAGCGGACCTGAAGAAAATTGTTTAATACGCTATTCTACTTTGCTGTCCTCTACTTTATTTTTACCTCAAATCACCATTCAAAAAAGCTTTCTCCTTACTATTTCACATCAACGACTTTCGATCCCTCTAAATTTTTCTAATGTCACTCCTGTATACTTACACGATATATATATACTTGTTTAGAGTGATCTATTTCACTTCTTAAGCTCCTGTTTATATTTTCTGTATACATACTTAATTTTTCTGATCCTTTTTATCATTTTATATGACTATTATTGCCTACTACGTTAAATTTAATTGTCATAACCTCTTGTATTTTCAACTATCGTATATCCATTATTTCTCATTAGTCCTGGGTTATTTTAATTACTTATTAGTACTAAGTAACGTTGTGCATAATTTATTCTATCCATCTGCGTCTTCGTTGTGTTTTCGCTGTTATTTTTAAAACTTTACACATGTCAAATCTAATTGATTATTTGTTCAGTTTAGTCAGATACTTTCTGCACCCACCTATTTCATTTACTGTGCGTCCAATTGGCGTACGCTTTGTTTTGGTCCAACCACCTCACGTCTTTTTATGAAATTAATCACATATTACCATAATATTAGAGGTCTCCGAACCAAAACAAACGCTTTCCTTCAAAGCATTGTATGCTATGAACTAAACATTATTGCACTAACGGAAACTAGGCTTCATCAAGGAATATCGAGCATCGAGCTGATTGATGGCCGTTACGCAGTATTCAGACGTGACCGCAACTACGCGACTACTGGCCAGGGATATGGTGGTGGTTTCCTATAGCCGGTAAAAGTGAGATAAATGCTCATGCTCAGCCTATGTGGAGTACTTGCGCTGAGCACATTTGGGTTACGATACCGTCGTCATTTTTAAAAAGATGTAAAACTTCAATTCCCATGAGCTGTGCGTACTGCCCTAGAACACACAACTACAATAGAAACATTGAAGCAATTATGTCTCAACTAGTCGACATTGTCCTAGGCCATCCTGAAGATAGGTTTTTTTTAATTGGTGACTACAACCTGCCTGAAATCGATTGGGAATTTGAAGGTAAAAACACATTTTTACCGCTTACTAACTTTCCATCCTCTGCTCATATTGCCTTAACTCTGGGCACTATTTGCATGGCAGGTCTTCGTCAATATAATGTTATCCGTAACAATCAGGGGAAAACGTTAGATTTGGTCCTATGCAATGTTAATCTTGATGTTTATGCTAGCGAAAACCCAATAGTTCCAGAGGATTACAAGTATCACAGAGCCCTCATTATTGAATATTCCCTAGAACTCCTGAAACTACTTCAGGATTCGCGCAGGCAGCTAAAGCAGTTTAATAAAGCTGACTATCAAATTCTGGCTAGGTTAATTGAGCTTTATGTGCCAACGAAACTGGTGTGGGCTACCAAATATCCCTCTTGGTATACGGCTCCATTAATTAATATTACGAAGGAGAAATATCGATTACATCAGAGGTTTAAACGGTTTCACAACCCGCTTGACTATAACAAATTTTCCCCGCTGAGGTCCAGACAGAAAAGTCTAAACCAAAAGTGCTACGCTACATTGATAAAATCGAAATGAACATTCGTAGTGATCCCAAATCCTTCAGGTCTGACTTGAAATCCTTTCGGAAGTCCGACTCTGTCCGTAAAAGAGTATCGTACTTAGGTAGTGTTTCTGACTCAGGGCAGGAAGTATGTAACATGTTTTCCAAATATTTTGAATCCATGTTGGAATCGAAATCCGCTAACCCTGGTGCTAGTACTTCTGCTGAGATTACTTGTGATGGTGAAGACATCGCGTCAATTGAAATAACTGAGGATTGAGCGAAGAAGTATATCAGAAAGCTCCATATCAATAAAAGTGCTGTGCCATATGGTATCCCACCATTGTTTATATTACGTTGTGGTTATAATTTGGTCTTGCTCTTACCCGAAGAGTGGAAGCAAGCCTTTGTAACACTAGTACACAAATCAGGTTCGAGAACTGATGTTACGAATTATCGTCCTATTTCCAAACTCTCCATAATCAGTGTTATTTGAAAAAATAATTTATGATCAATTATATGCGGCCACTACCCATTTCATTCTACCACAACAACATGGATTCAGATCTGGCAGGTCTACGATGTCTAACCTTACTCTGTTTACGAGTATTTTATCATTGCAAATGAGTAAGCGCATTCAAGTGGATGCTATTTACACTGACTTCAGCAAAGCATTTGACAAGGTAGACCATAAGAACCTTATCCTAAAACTAAGTGATGTTGAGATCCATGGTGATCTACTATATTGGTTTGTTTCATATTTACAAAATCGTTGCCAGCGTGTGGTTATTGGAGGATTTAAAGCTGACTGGACAAGTATGTGCTCGGGAGTACCAAAGAGTAATCTCTTAGTACCCCTGTTATTTACATTTTATATCAACGATATAAATAGCTGTTTTAAATGTTGTAATTTCCTACTTTTTGCAGACGATATGAAAATGTACTGTTTATTCCCCTGACGACTGTCAATCGATCCAGTATGATCTAGATAGACTATCACTTTATTTTTCCTTGAATATTTTATTCCTGAATGCTGCCAAATGTGCTATCGTTAATTTGACACGAAAAAACAATATTTTAACTTATAATTATACTGTCAATAGTTTCCAGATAACCAAGAAAGATGCAATCCGGGATCTAGGAGTTCTTTTAGATAGTATGTTATTATTTAACTCTCACATAGATAGCATCACAAAAAAGTATATAGTATGTTAGGGTTCATACTCCGAACGTCAAAACAATTCTCAGAAAACAATTCTCTCTAATTATTGTACTACACATTCGTCCGCAGTCACCTCGAATATGCCTCTCAAATCTAGTCTCTAGCCATAATATTCACGTACAGAGAATTGAACGTAGGTATTCAAAATTTGTTCTTGAAACATTTGAATTACCGTCCCTTTTTGTCGTTTCCTAATTACAATGAGATAGCTACTTTTCATAAGCTTCGATCGTTACAATCTAGAAGAGAATGCGCAGATGTGGTATTTGTCCATACA
>JAOPUG010000276.1:16178784-16192777 GCA_027564375.1 Micropterix facetella | reverse complement strand
CAACAATGAAATGGGAGGTATTGGAAAAATCAGATAATGAAGAAATACACATGAAACGCATAAAAAACGCCAAAAAACGCCCCGAGAATCAAGTTCTGCACGCAGTGGCACAACCGTGCAGCGAAAAGCGATTTTTGTTACAATATATATATTATATTGTGACACTAGTCGTGTCTTCCATCTTTTTAGAACACTAAAAAGATCAAATGCACTCGAAAACGCATCGGGAAAACGACGCATTGGATGCAATTGAAGCGACTGACAGATAGCTAATACGACTATCGCATGTAGCAATCGTACGTTTCACCGCAAGTCGGCAACTGTCACACGGTTGCCACTTGAATAAACCGATCTCGTCTTTTTATATAATTTTACATTATTCGGAGAGAATTTCCGAAATCATCTAGTAAATCTCAAAATAAAACGTCATTGATGAAAACGTGGTTTTATTATTTTAAAATGTCTATTAAAACAATTATGTCATCAGTAATGTTCAAACATCGGATTTAAAATCAATAAACCCGAATTATCTGATATCTGGCTTACGGCAGGAGTTGAAATTAAATATAAGAATTTTAGAAAATAATAGCTTATTTTATTCATACCAATAATAACATGACCGGAAACTGAAATGGAATTAGGCGCGAATAAAATGAGTTCGGGTAGGGAATTCTACCGGCAGGTCTCAATTTCAATGTCATTTTGAAATCAGAGTTCAATCAATGAACATTGCATTTATTGTGAGAGTTCAATAATTTCTGGAACCTAAATTCCGGTGAGTCGAATGGTTTGCTTGTTTTAATGGTTGGGATTAAACTTTATTTCGTAAGAAATAGGGATGGATAGTTGGGAAGATGGGTCGATGACCCGAGAAGTTGCAAGGCTTCCCCGAATTCTTTCCTCATACTAACTTCCTGTTTCTTTCACAGGGATTCTCATTCTCCTTCAGGATTCTCATTCTGATTTTCATTCTCCATACTTCAATTCTACGGTTTCTCATACGGAATCTCTCCGACGGTCGCCTATCATACGGGACTCATACGGATACTGCCTCGGATTGGGAGCTGACGTATAATGCAGTAAAAGACCTGAACAAACATTAGGTTGTATAGAAATTGTCTTCAAAACTGAAATGTGAAAAGACAACATATAAGCCATAAATGTTCAATGTAACATAACAGCAAAAAATAACAATATAAAAGTCCCAATATATCAAATTAAAAGACACAACAAAATAAAGAAAAATCCAATAATAAAATTGAAAATAATTATATTATTCGTCTTTCTTGTCATTTTTAAGATGGCCCTACATTTTAAAGCTAATATACAATAACAGGAAAAGTAGCGATATACATCGGCAACTTTGGCCCGTTCCCCGGTTGGTAATGTTTGACTAATCAGAAATGGCCTTAAACCTATTCCAATAAGTTTCTCTTGTCACCAAAGTCCCAAAAGAACTCATAGATATACGCTAAGCTTTCTGTACCTCTTCACCCGCGATTCACCCGCACCAGACCCCCAAAATGGCTTAAAATAGTTTCCAAAAAGTTTCCCTCGTCACCAAGACTTCAAAATACCCATATACGCTATGTTTGCTCTACTAATTGGTCAGATCCTCCTCCAGACCAAGTAAACCAGGGTACACCTACAGCAGCACCTAAAATGGCTAAAAACCTAATCCAACAAGTTTCTCTCGTCGCTATAATTCACATACCTATGTACGCTATACCTGCTCTACCTATTGGTCAGATCCTCCTCCAAGTCAAGTAAACCAGGATACACCCGCAGCAGCACCCGAAATGGCTTAAAACCTTATCCAACAAGTTTCTCGCATTACCACGATTCCAATAAATACCCATATACGCTATGTTTCCTCTGCCTATTGGCGAGATCCTCCTCCAGGCCAAGTAAACCAGGATGTACCTCTAGCAGCACCTGCGGGCCTCGGATCGAATTTTCAAACTGGTCTGATAAATGTTTTGTAGAGAATTACCTCCATCATCCGAGATATCACACTGGATTTAATTTGAGACTGGAGTCCGAAGTAACACTTATTTGCAAATATTAAATGTACCCTCATGTCTCTTCCCCGCTATTATAGACGCTGAGAAATAATAAACCGGAATATGTGAATTTCTTATAAGATTCAATGGTATAGAAACCAATAACGAAAAGTGGCGCTGGATTCACTTTTTCAACGAGGGCAGCCATGTATTTCGGCCAATATATTTTGCTGCAATGTGTAATGCCAAGATTTATTATCAAGACAATACAATAATAACAATAACTTCCGAAAAACTCAAAGATATCTTAAAATAGGATCTAATAATAATTTTAAAATAAAAGAGACCGATTTGGCGACAACTTATTTTTAATAAACATCAAATATTATTATCCATTAAATAAAATCAGTAAACTCTAGCACCATAACTATGTATATCACTGAAAACCAACCCCTAAAATGTAATTATTAATGATCGAAGACGTTGATAGTGAAATAACATAAAATTATATAAAAATAGATTTCGTGATATAACAGGTAAAAGAATAACAAATACGAAATTTCTTTAGTCACTTTAAAACAATGCTTCTCGTCAGATCATCAAAGTAAGCAGTGTCGGGTTTTGTCCAATGAGGTCATCTGCAAGAGGTTGGTACTCACTGGGCGATAAGGTAGGTAAAGCCGCAAGGCAAGAAAGGAAAAAAACAACAGAAGAGACAGAGAGGACTATCTTCATGAAGAAAAAATATTTGAACGAGAGCTCACTAATGGCACGAATAGTGTGCCGATTTACGTTCGTAAAAAAATGCAGACAAATGTGTTTTACAAAAACTACCCCCTCTATCTCTACTCCACGAGTTAGAATGATTTTATGAAGACGGATTTCATCCCAATTTTGTTATTGTAAATAGAAGCACAAACATTTAGGAAACGATTTGATTAAAATAAAATATAGCAATAAGTACACATGTAATAAAAGCTTTTAAAATATGCAATATCATGAAATGGATTGGAAACAATGTTCTAGGGGCGACCACGAATTTGCCCACCGAAGCGTACACCATCATTCCAATTTCCACGATTTCCGCGAACGAAACTCAATTTGTGGTAAACGTTACGCAACTCCGTGGTTAAACTCGGCGTATAAAAGCCGATTTCCACACTGCTACTGTTGCCGGCGTAAATTGTTGCACAAAAGCAGCGGTCGACACAATATTCTCCGTTCTGTCGCATTGAATTCGGTGAATTGCCGGGCGTCTCAATAAAAGCAGCTTCAAGGCCGTGACGAAATTGATTTATCCGGAAGTTTGCGACTTTGACACGCCCGGTTTGCATTAGTTTCTTTTAAAAGAAACGCTAAAGAAGGTTTAATAATATACATAAGTGAATCCAGTTAAATTCACCACAAAAACAATTAATAAAAATATAGCTGCCCTAAATGATTATCATGCATGTTTTAATTCGCGATTAAGCTACAAGATATTAATCTGGGGAAGTGCAGTCGAGAGCCAGATAGTGTTCGTCCTGCAAAAGCAAGCAGTTCGTACAATTTTGGCGGTGCGACCTGGAACGCACTGTACACCACTATTACCAAAATTCAAAATTACGACTCTCATATCATTATACATATGAAGGTGCCTATTATATGCTAAATAAAACGAAGGCGAATGCGAAACAAACACAGATCTCCATGACCATTATACTCGCCATCGTAACGATATAGCTCTCTCTAATATAAGGATCGGTTTACATTATTCCAAAAATCGTTTTTTGGTCTGTCCATAGTATTACGTAGGACGGGCCGTTTAGTCTGATGTATGCTGTACTATTATGCGTTTGTGCGTTTGTTTGTTTATTTGTCCATATGTCCGAAGACTTCTCGTTATCCGATCTTAACCAACTTTGATATACAGCCTCCACGGATTACCCTAAGCAACACCAGGTGGAGAAAATTCGATCCGAGGCCCGTAGGTGCTGCTAGAGGTACATCCTGGTTTACTTGGCCTGGAGGAGGATCTCGCCAATAGGTAGAGGAAACATAGCGTATATGGGTATTTATTGGAATCGTGGTAATGAGAGAAACTTGTTGGATAAGGTTTTAAGCCATTTTGGGTGCTGCTGCAGATGTATCCTGGTTTACTTGACTTGGAGGAGGATCTGACCAATAGGTAGAGCAGGTTTATGTAAAAAATACCAAAATAAAGAAAATACAATAAATAAGAAATATTTAATAGTAAATATAGAAGAAATTTGCACTTCTATATATTTTTTAATCAAGATAAATATTTTTTTTAAATTCTGCGATATTCACATACTTTATAACTCTCTTTAAAATTCCTTACTATTTTATATGTGCTTTTGACCCTCCTGTTTAGTGTGGGCGATGGTTCAAAAAATACTATAAAATAAAAATAAACCTGTGTAGCTTCCAGATTTTTTTTCTCATTTTTTCAATTCTTTTTGAAAAATCTGAAATGGACGTTTACTTAAGAAAAATACCTTGAGTTATGTTATTTTTTTGCAATTGACGAACATACTCAGTTAATTCACTACATCGGTGCAAAAATAGGCAAAAAATTGTAATCGTCGAAATAAACATACATCGTCGCCATAACTATAAATACTAGTTCACTAAATAGGTTCTGATTAGTATAAGTACCTATATTTATCACCATATGTTGATGTCACTTGCCACTACGAAATGTTATCATTTATTGATCTCTCATCCATCCATCTCATTTATTGATTTCAAAAATCTATCCATATTGAGAAACAATAGTGACATCAAAGTGATATTGACAAAATGTTGTAAGTATGTCTTTAAACGAAGTAAAATAAACTAATATTATTTAATTCAAATAATATTAAAATAAATTAAAACATGCATCAAAAATTGATCTTCTTATTGAATGTTTATACTATTGACAAGCATGGCTGCGCCCATTTCCATTGCAATCCCCACTAAGACCCGATAGTACGTATCTAGTTGATAGGCCGCTCGGAATGTCGTAAATCAATAAATCGGTCGCGTAACTAATTCCCGATAATTTGAGTTGGCAAAGCGCAGGCGGCGCGCCGTGACGCAATTCCGCCATCAATCATGTCAGGCTTCCTTTCGAATTGACTGGGTGAGTAACGACATTTTTATCGCATCTAATCGAACGCTCCACTTCGCGGCTTGTCCTTAATGCGGTACCGTGTCATTTCATTCCATAAAATAACGCGCCATCAATGCCCAGCCTAATCATAGACAACGCGTTTACAATCAATTGGGTAGACGAATAGAATAAGAATGAAATTGTAATATTTGTCTAAGTAGATACTGATAGACTGTATATAATTACAAAAAAACAGCTTTAGTAAACCTATAGTAATAAATTTTAATCAACTTGTCGACAATACAAATAAAAACTGGCAACTAGAAATCGACTGAAACACGATATGCATAGAAACTGCTGTAATTTTTTTTCGTGCATGGACATAATACTAATACTACCGTATGTATGTATAATAGTATGGACATAATACTAATAATATATAATACCTAATAACTAGAAATCATGAGATCGATTTTGTTGTATTTTTTCCTAAAGGGATAAATAGCTCAGTATTGATTTTTGACCTTTCCGTAGAATTACGTAGGACGGGCCATAATAATATAGGCTGATGCATGCTGTGCGTTTGTATGTTTGTTTCTTTGTTTGTCCGTATGTACAAAGACTTACCGTTGACCGATATTAACCAAATTCGGTATGCAGCCTCCCTGGGTGATAGCGTATATGGGTATTTTTGGAATAGTGTTGACGAGCGAAACTCGTTGGAATAGGTTTTAAGCCATTTTGAATAAGTCAGGGGTTACTAATCACGGAAAGGGCCAAAATTGCCGTCGTCACTTTTCCTGTTATTATATTATAAGCGGTAAACTAGATAAAAATATGCTAATATCTTACACAAAAAAAGCGCAAGCGGGTGACGTACACCAATACGTCACACCACTATACGTATAAGTCAAAATTAGACAAAATCATTTTTATCATTATTAGTTTCCAAAATTGATAAACATACCCTATTTTTGGAAATTTTATATGTATACACTATACTTACATGCTCATCAAAATATAAAAAAATAGTCAAGCCAAACAATATGATGATTTCGTTAAATATACGCGGCATCTCAAAAACATGGACCAAGTCTCTTGTTTTCTACACCAGATCCATCAAGGTTGACATATTCATTTTAATCGAGTGTCGGGTACGCGACATCCCTTATTTACCATGATTAAAGAACTATAATTTTACAGTAACAAAACCTAATATAAATACAGTCCTCTCCCGTTATAATGTCCCTCAGGGGACCGAACAAATTTGAACGTTATAGTGAAGGGAAGCAATAGTGAATGAAATAAAAAATAACATTTTACACAAATCAACAATGTTGTTACGGTATATTGTACAGAATCTGCAACAATACAATGAATATATACAACATACCTTATAAACGAAACTACGTCTACTTAAAATAATCTGTGAGTTTAGTTTGCACATTTGTGCTGCTGCAAAATGTCCCCCGTACTTTATCCTCTATGTGAGCAACCTGTTTGACTTCAGTTAGCTTCAGTATTGTCAAGTGTCTAAAAAAAACTTGAAACCAATTTTGCTGCTTCCAAATCTTGACTATTGGCCTACTGAACGGCATGTGTTTACCCGCTGCTGGAACCACTGTAGCATGCTATTTGCTAAGTCTAGTTGCTCAAATGTTGGCATTCAAAGTTTTTTCAAAGAACTCCATTGTGCTTCAGCTTTAAAAATTTGTATTTGGACAGCCAAATGGTGCCTACCGAGGTACGCGGAAGTCCACGTCGTCGATTCACATCGCATATTTTTTCTCCTCTTTCAATTGCCTGAATCGCCGACACTTTGTCTTGAATGCTCAGAATCTTATGGTTTAATTAAATATATGGTTATCAAATGAATGTCAAAGAGGTAATGAAAGAATTGTCAATATAGTGCAGCTGTACTTACTGTAAAGATATCAATAGCTACTGATTAACTGCCTTTCAGAGCAGTGGGCGACCCTTTCGGTTCTCAGTTAGAGAAATGGAGGTTGTTACGACATGCTTTTATTGTATATTTTTATATTTCAGATGGGACGCTATTGTGTGGGAATTTCCTATAAGGCTCTTATGGAAACCAACCAAGTCAAGTCGATTTGAACCTTAAAGTGAGGTGGACGTTACAGTGAAGGACGTTAAAGCGAGGTTTCACTGTAGATCTGATGGAGTATATAATATTTAATAAATCGAATTTAAATGCAACTGTTTAGGACTTTGGTCTCACCCTTGTTCCCCAATGTGGATAAGTCAAAAAATCAATAGATGAGGCATTATATGATGCGACATACACTATCGAATGATAAGATGTAATAGTGGCAGGTGACAATAGTATGGTGACAAATATATTCATATTAATGACTATTATAACCTAATTAGTGAACTAAGATTTATACTGAATCGTTAAACTTTAGAGATACGAGGTAGGGAATAAAAAAACATCGGGGATGTATATAACGACAAACTGAATAAAGACGGGGCTACGAAACAAAATGTGACTCGGATTACTTCAGGTTCTTGAGTAGTGGAGTGGTGTTTATTAACTGTTAATTTAGACATAAAACAATAAATTAAACCTAAAATATTGCTCCACTCCTGTAAACTGCAACATTCATCTAACGCTAAATTTATACTGTTTACTGCTAAATTTCAAAACAACCATTGAATGATTCTAAATCAGCTTTAATTTACGGGAGCCAGCTTTGATCCAGCTCGTAAAAAATTAGGTAACCAAAATAAAATAGGTGTTCGCGGCAAACGTTAGAAGATTAGAAATGAAGACGTCTGATAGGCCATTCAATTTGTACACGACAAAGACCTCGACCTTGCTAAAGGTCGTATAGTTCTAATTTTAAATATGTTGTTAGGATCTAGGCCAATAGTAAGTCACCAAGTTTGTAGCTTTTAAAAATCCGTGGAAGATGCGCAATGATCAAAAGGCGGCAAAAAAATGTTTTTCTATTTTTAAGTTTAAATATGCCTAAATTGTAGCAAATTTATCCTAAATTTGCTATAATGAAGGCATAAACTGTGTACTGTATGCCTAGAAGTTTCCATAATATAGCTCTAGAATTGGCGATGTGTTTCAAAAAGTGAAAAATTTCACAAGCCAAATACAAATTCTTTGGAGATTCGCGGATTCAATTAGTAATCTAAGGGAGGACACGTTAATAAAATTATTGAATATTTCCAATTTTTTAATAGCTCTATCTTGGAAAAATCGTTACATAAGATGCTAGATTTAGGCACAAATTGTAGCCGAATTTAATCTACTAAAAGAAAGAATACCTTTTTTTGCCGAGCGCATACTTTGAAACCACGGAGATCTCCGTGTTTGAAACATATAGAGCCAAAACCGAAAAAGGTGAAAAAAATCGATGTCTTTGGGCATTGCGCAGCTCGCATAGGTTATTCGAAGCTGTAAACTTGGTCTCTTACTATGGGCACATATAAACAAATAGAAATACATGACCGGATCGGATGTATAAATGTATACATTGCAAAGTCAGATGTATATATTTGCAAAGTCGGATGTATAAATTGGGCCATAATTAAATTCAAATTCTGATTAGGCATCTACAAATAAGGCAAAACGTATATTATACAAAATGCAACACAGCGCCTGTCGATCATGAAAGAGCGACGAGTGAAGTAGGAGATGAGAGGTGTAAAGACCTCAATAAAATAAAATAAATAGTTTTATGTAAAAATTTACTTTTGGTGCCCAAATATTGGACCGAAACGTACATGATAGAATAAGTAATATAGTTCATTTCGATCGCGAAATAGTGAAGACGGACGCACGATCAGAAGTGCAAAGACATACAAAAAGACACTCAATCGACGTCCTTTCCGGCTCGAGATATCCTTCGTCGGTACGGTGCATGCATCGGATAGCAGTCTCCGCAGTAAAAAGCTAGCCATTGATTGGAGTCGACGGCACGCGGACAAATCTACACCATCGATCACGATCACTATCGGCGGGCACCCCGTTCGACTGTATCAAGTCGTGCTCCAGAAGCCGACATGACAGAATGAAAATAATAATTACTTTTCGATTTGACGATAACAGTGCCCTGATATCGAGATTGACCGTCACTCATGTAGTTTATATGAAACGACTTTGTTCTCTGTATCTAAAGAGAATATTAATCTGCAACAACGCGGATGTAGATAATAAAATGTACGTCAAATGAATTAGGATACGGAAATGAAACTTTATTAGACGGAAAAGGCAAAACAGAAGTACAATTGTTTGATAAAATCTTGCTCTGGTGATGATGCAATGTCTATTTGGCATAATAAATGAAAGCAAATTGGTATAAGATTCAATATGAATTTAATAATGAATGAAGTAAAATAATAACATAGTCCTTCACAAAAATAGACGTAGGTAAGAAAATTGGAACCAAATCGTATAACAGTTTATTTTTGGTATGAAGGTAAATAACAATGAAGTATTTTTTCAAATTGTACATCTTAAATATGATATTTTAACTAAAGTGGGAAATGACATTTGACGATCCAGCGAGTTCACTGTTTCAACTCTGCCAGAGACGACCGTTTGGCATTTCGACTGTTTGCCTGTTACGGAATACGACCAAACACGCTGTTCGATTTCCTTGAAATTTCGTTCATTTATTTTTTATTTTATGACTGCTGTATGACTGAGATGCAGACATTTTATTTAAATGCCTTTTAGCATACATTTTCAAACTCCAGTAACTTCGCTCGTTGGAGCTATTCAGAGGATAGTTCATGTGCTCTTTGTAGCAATACCCCTTGCACAGCTAGACACATTTTAACTTGCTGCAAGGTGACTTTAGAACAAGGACGATATACTTACCGCCATGGCAAAGTCCTTGCTGTTATTCGCAAAGTAATTAGCCTTTCAGTGGCTCGTGCCAACAAGGGTCTTAAAGTGCCCTCCAAATCACCAATACAGTTTGTGCAGGATAGCTCTAAAGGCAAAACCATTCCACTACAAAACCTTTTTCAATAATCGAGAAAGCTTCGGATTGGATTCTGGAGGTCGATTCAGTCTCTAAATAATATAATTTCCCTGAAATTCTCGGATGCATAGCCGTCCGTTCAGATATAACTATTTATTCTTTATCTCGGAAGATGACCCTTATTGTAAAATTAACCGTTCCATGAGAATCAAATATCCCAAAAGACCACTGTACAAATTAAATAAATGCCATGATCTCGCTAATGCCATCATCTTGAACGGCTTCACTGTTCACCTTCATGCGGTGGAAGTTGACGCTCGTGGCCTACCAGCCAAATATCTATTTAACTTATTTAAGGATCTTGGTCTCCCCAGGAAAATAATAAACTGCTTCCTAGAAAAAATATCTAAAGCCGCGATTTCCGCAACTCAAATTATATGGCTTCGAAGGGGAAGTGAATGGGTGGTAAGGTGCACGCTCACATGTGGCCAGACAGCTGTCCTAAACCTACCACAGCCGGTCGTTAGTCCGCAGTCCATCGCTCACCCCCCAAAAGTGTAACAATAGTATTATAATAGCCCAGACCGTGGTCGGTGAATTCCATGGCAGCTCCGTTTGTACTTACTTACCCGTCATACTCTTTCATCTGATACCCATGTCGAGGGGATTGCAAAGATAAAGTTAATCCACCATTTTGTGGTGGCCGCCATATTAGATCTACCTTAATATTGAATATATTGTATTGTATTATCTTCAGAACCAAGGGCGTGTGCAAAATTTCAGCATGATCAGATATCGGGAAGCTAGTTTAAAATCAATTGCAAAATTTGTACCGAACGGACAAACAAGAAAGAAGAGAGTTAATATAATGTGGTAACAAATAATAAAAAATGGAAAATTTATAAATTTAAAGAAAAACTCGTATTTTGTGAAATAGTTTGCTAAAATAATAATTCAGTAAGTTCGTCTATTGGAATGTTTCTAAAAAAATATTTCGAACATTTTGGGGCAGTGGATATTGAGATTTTAAGGCGATTAATATCGATTTTTTTTGTGGGATAGGATCTATAAATCTATCCGTCACCCCTTAAAATATACTGCATCCAAAATCAGGCAGTATATCGATATGAAGACCGACATTAATAATTTTCATATTCTGGAAACCAAATGAGTAGTTCTAAAAACTCGGTGAAGGAAGTAAATTTAATTGATAATTAAGTAATGTTCTCAATAACAAATATGATTGATCCGAATAAAAACAATGTAAACACAGGCAGCCAGCCAAATATCTTGGTCACTGTTGTAATATTATTTTTCGTATTTCAGAAACTTTCATTTATACCCGTATCTGACAAACTGAGGCTATAATATTTAGTCTTTTAGTACAATCGCGTTAAAAATCCGAATTTTGAATTGTGTTGATATAAGTTATGTGAAACAGCAGCGTTACTTACTGGCAGGAGAGCGCCATTTTGCGAAACCACTAGCACTCGTGCTCCAGCTGCGTTATTAATGTCGGCAAGTTCCCCTATATTTCACAATGGTCAGACTTTTATAGACTTTCAACTGGTCTTTCGATATTCTCTTGTAAACAACACCGCCTACATTCTGAAGCGTTTATCAATGAAAGAAAACGCGTAGATGAGCTCTCCCGAACATTATTAGGCTTAAAATCATTGAGTTAATTGTTATATTAATGAAACTGAGAACTTCGTATACTGCCTATAATAATTGTATAACATTTTTTATATTTACTTCGGCCCACCAAGTTGGGACGAAGTCTTGAAATCATGCGACAAATGTAACGAAATTAAATTGCCCAAAAATGTTTTCTCGATGTTTCAAACGTCCTAGAGTCCATCTAAAATAAAAAAATGAGCCTGTCTGTATGTGTGGATGCTACTATGCAAGAGAAAACTACGTTCGTTTTAAAAATTTCTTTCGCCATTCGATAGTTATGGCAAATAAGCAGATCCCTGTTGATTTTGGAGTCTGTACCACCTAAGTTTGAGGTACCTACGATACATTCCCCATAAAATCAGTTTTTTGCATTTTTAGAGCTTAAAATGAAATAAACGGTGGAAAAATAAAAAATAAAAGTTGTTGCCCATGATGAGACGCGTAAAATTAGATATGTCGCCTGGGGACAATACATCTGTTTAGACAAAAATAACGAGGTCCGATTTTTTCAGATTTTTAGTGGAAATAACACAAAGAACAGTTGAAAATTGTGACGAGACGCGTAAAATGAGGTAGATACATATCGCCTGGGGTCAGTCCATCAGTTTTGATAAAAATAACCAAAAATTGAGAATTTTACAGTGTTTTATACTTTTGCTGCTTAAAATGGGATTAACGGAAGAAATTGCAAAAAGAAATATTGTTGGCCATGAAGAGACCCGTGCAATGAGGTACATGTCGCAGTCAGAATGTAATCATATGGGCCGAAGTTTGATAAACCCTTGCGTTTTCCCACTGCCAAGTTTTGATTATCAAAACATGATGTTGCTGAACATCTTTGTGTGTTTGCTTGATAATCTATCATCGCTAGAAGAAAAGCATAATTCGTAATAGCGTTCGCTAAACCGCATAAACACTTATAATTGAGCTAGAGATATCTCAGTGAGGTTTTGCCCGCCCTTTCTTTTTTCGAAAATTTCACAGCTCACAAAAGCTGATTTTGATCGAATGCTGTAAACCATCTTCTGAGATAAAACGAGCTAGAAGCGCGAATCGAGGACAAGCAGTTGGAACGCCGCCACATTTCTATTACACTGGAAGAGGATAGTAACGAGAAATTTCAACAGAAATCTGCCTATTTATATGAACAGCCCGGTGCTGTCTTTAGCGAGGTAGATTTGGCTAACTGGCGGTTTTCTGAACGGAGATAAGTAAATTAAAGTAGATGTTACGATCATGACGTAAAGTAAAGCTAGATTATATATAGAACAGGGATTCTAAACTGAGCTCCGCCAGACATTTCACCTTCCTACCGGTAGTATGCGGTAAAAAATCAAAAACAGGAAAAGTAGCGATATACATCAGCAACTTCGGCCCGTCCCGTGATTGGTAACCTCTGACTTAAAACCAATTCCAATAAGTCTCTCGTAACCACGATTCCAAAAATACCCATATACGCTATGCTAGTTCTACCTATTGGTCAGATCTTCTTCAAGGCCAAGTAACTCAGGCTAAACTTGTAGCAGCATCTAAATGGCTTAAACCTATTACAACAAGTTTCTATCGTCACCACGATTCGAAAAATACCCATATACGCTATGCTTGCTCTACCTACATATTGGTCAAATCCTCCTCCAGGCCAAGTAAACCAAAATACACCTGCAGCCGCACCCAAATGGCTATAAACCTATTTCAACACGTTTCTCTCGTCACCACAATTACAAAAGTACCCATATACACTATGCTTGCAATATCTATTGGTCAGATCCTCCCCAGGCCAAGTAAACCAGGTTGCACCTGCAGTAGGACATGCGGGACTCGGTTTGAATTTGCTGCTACCTAGTGGTGCTCAGGGTCACCCAGAGAGGTTGCATACCAAATTTGGTGAAGATCGGTCTACGGTAAGCTTCGGACAAACCAACGCACAAACGAACAATTTCACAACATGCATAAGACTATATGGACCGTCCTACGTAGTACTATGGACTTGCCAAAAAGCGCCAAGTAGCACTACTTGGATGGAAGTTAGTCGTAGTAAACAGATCGAGACAGGATTCAGTTTAAGATCAATACTACGGGCGAACCCTCCATCCCGAGACGATTCAACGAACTTTATCGTTATATCGCCTCGAGATAAACGTAAATAAATTTTTGACGATACAAATCCACGTATCAAGCTCCACCACTGCCCGTCCTTATGGCACGGCACTGAGCACCCTCGCCCCCTGACTACCAAATTTAGACGGATT
>JAOPUG010000276.1:16056476-16067736 GCA_027564375.1 Micropterix facetella | reverse complement strand
TAAAAAAACTAATCTTTTAGTTTTCCTCGTTTAGTTTCAAGGAATCATTCTTGAAAAAAAAAGGATTTTAGATCCCGGATATCCTGTATATATGAAAATATGCAGCCGCCCTACGACATTGTAGGCTTTGATAATAATGCCGACTTAAATTAAATGAAAATAAATTATGCGATTAAAAAGCAAGAAGCATTTAACAATGCCATTTTAAAAAGCATGACTAGCAACGCTGTCACGGAATGGGCGGAGCTACCAATCACAGTCAGCAGCGCAGCGAAGCAATTGTGGTTGTCACCTGCTACGGGCAAATATGTCCATCCCGGAGCGTTTCAACAAACTTTATCGCTATATCACCCCGAAGTGAAGCAGAGACTTGGTGAACCTATAAAAACTACGTACCAAGCTCAACCACTGCCCGTCAGAGATCAACGCCTTACAGCGAGGCACAGGGAATTGCCACCCTGCGGGCAGACTCACCCACTGACTCCCAGATTTGGTCAGATTCCTCCGACCTCCCGTCTAGTCCCGGATTCGAAGACGCTTGCGCTTACATCGGCAATTCCTGACTGGAATTATCGCGGATATGGGGCGTCCTTTGCTCGGCACTTCCACCAGAGATAGGGTATCGTTTTTAAGGGTAAAAACTATCTAAAGTAGCTTGAAAAGACTAGCTTGAAAAGACTCTTTTAGGTCGCATTATGCTTTCAAACCTCTCCGGGTATCAGTCAGTGTCAACACGGCCGGTACGGCGGCCCCGTACGCCAGCTCTCCAGTTCCGCCCGAGTTTCCGACCCCAGATCTACCAGATCAGTTAGTCCCTCATTCAAGGAGGCTCCCGGATAGGGGCTGCCCCGCGAGTTGAGCCGACTACGTTGACAAATCGGCCACTATAGCCCAAACTACACGGAACCGTTAGGAACCAAAGCGCCGCGAAGCAGTCAGGCACGCGCCGTGCTATATTGTTACCTGATAAATGGTATCGACAAGCACCCGACAAGCCCATACGAAGGCGTGGTCGCTTATATGCTTATTTTTAATTGAGTCAGGGCCGACGGGTTCCGACAATTCATATACCTGGGTACGGGTGCGATTATAGAAACATACAATGATGATTGGTTATACTATAACCGGCGATTTTAATACTGAGCGATCGAGTATTCGAACCAATTTACTACAAAATGATTGTTTGTATCCTGTTTTAATCAGCCAAGAACCTTAAATCATAATCCGGATTATTCATAGCAATCAGTACGTTATGAACTAGCTTTTTCTAGTATAATCATATCTACGATTCATTGCCTGAGACGATGCTAATAACAACAGCTGATATTACTCCGTTGAAGCATTGCAGAGTAAATCGGCTCCGATTTATACAACCCGACCTTTGAAACGGGAAACTAGGTTTTTGACACAAAACTCATCACGTAGAATTATTTGGATTACAGTAATACACATCCAAAGATTTCACTATTTCACTTATATCTCTGGAAATATCGGTTTTCTGCTTGTTGATTTTTTAAAACGAAGAAAGAGGACATCAATTTAGTTATTTCCACCATTTTACCGTTTTAACAGAGGTCGATATCGCTCGGCACGGTGTTAACTTGATAACGGCGATTTTACGATTCAATTTTAACATAACTGCGTGATTTGGTGTCGGTTTCGAAAATCGGTAGCGGAATATACGCCCTCGCTTCGTGACAAAACACCATCATCCACTCACAGTTAAGCCTAACGATGTCGCTGTCATCGGTAACCATAAGCGAAATTTGTGTGGGTTTTTTAATAAATACCAGGGAATCCGAAATAGCCGCAATTTGTCTTATTCGGAGTTTACCTAATTAATAGTTTCCTTTGCTAAATTTCTAATTTTCTCGCCCGCTTTGCCTTTATGGCTGTTATAAATTCAAGGTCCGCACAAAGAGACTTCGTAATGATATTACATTGTTTACTAGACGCCTTTGTCCCGGACAATGTTATTTTATACAAAAGTTCTAGATCTAAAGTAATAATGATGGCGTTTCGTTGAATCCCTTTCAAAATAATGTAATTAAATGAAAAGTTTAAATCACGTAATTAGGTATTAGCTAATAAAACATTAAGAGAAATATCGATTTGGATAATTAGATTCTTTACCTTTCACTGCCAGACTGCGTAGGTAAATCCGTTATCAATATTGTCTATATTCACTTTTGTATCTTCCTCTTTCTTATTTTAAAACTTATATATACTCGAAAACATATAAACATGATTTTTTAGAAAGATTTGTATTTCAGTTAATGAAAACACGTTTGTTTGAATTATGTGTAGTACAAATATACGCTATTAACCACTGGGTACTTCTATTTCGGTAATTCTATAATACACAATATTTTTTTTGTAATCGAAAAGTTAATGCTTTTTTTACTAAATGTCTATAAAACATTCAGATTAGAGACTATGCTCTGGTTGGTGGTCTTCAGACCCACTACGCTCCATACACCCAAAAACTTTTGAACTAGAAAAGGAGGACTCTTTGGCTTTTTAGATACCTAGTTGCTGTACTCTCTGACATACTGTGTATCGGAAGTCCACACATATGGACTGATATTTGCATGCCAGCTCACACCAACATCCCTATCATTTAAGGTTAGTGCAAACCCCGCTCGTAAATGGACCACGCGACCTATGCGACGCATTTATGCAAGAGATGGATTACGTCAATAATGTCCTTAGGAGAAATGGATACAGAAAATATTGACACATGCACAAAACCCAATATGTAAGAAACTCAGAAACCGAGCATATCACTACGATTCTCACGAATCGAAGTGCGTGAATCGAACACGCTACCTTTGCGGCGCTGATCATTATCCACAAAAGATGGAACAACTTAATGATATCCTTAGGAGAAATTGATACGGAAAATATCTTGACACACGCATACGGTATATATAATATGCAAGAAATCCAGAAACCCAGAAAATCAAAATCACACCAAGAGCGTGACCTATCAAATAAGTAATATATTGCACAAATTCGATATAAAACCAAATCGACCCAAAGTATTACTTTGTCTCTTTTACCTGTAAAGAATGTAATGCGATTGCAAACCCCGAGTATGTACAAGATTGAGTGCAGCTGTGGTTTGCCTTACATTGTAAAAATAAAACGACCCACAGCGACTACACCCATGAAACACATCAAGACATGTTAAACAAGGCTGCAAAAACATATTGGATAACGAAACGAACCAATGGATGCAAACTCAAAATCCCATCATGTTATCCAAGAAACAAGAAAATTAGAAGAACTCCAAAATCAATAGAGTCGAATAAAGTAAAGTAAAGTAAGTAAAGTTCTTTATTGTGAATTATAAAAACTTTCAACGCTCAAATAATAACCTGCTCAGAGAGCATACAACAATTATATAGATACTATTTTATAATAAAAACTAATCTCAGTTAAACATTACATTATGTTGAGGTACAAAAGAAAATATTCCCCAAAATCCTAATATAAGATGGGCAGGAAAGTCTTTAAAAATGAATATTATATATATCGTAAACCGCAAAAAGTCAAATGGAGCAAATGAGTAAAATGGATTTAGAAGGAACCGAAGTAATTACAACAAAAGTATCTTGTCGTTCGACTCCATAAAATAAATCACAATAAACACAAAAATAATTTAAAAAAACAATAATCAAACAACCAAAAATAAGTACGTCATCAAAAAAAATTATGATCACATTTATGATCGGATTTACAACTTTATAATTGCCCATAGAGCATACAATATTTTATGTATAAAAACACATGTAAGTTACATGTTATCTTTTTATTATTATCGTGTTGTCATTTCAACAATCCAAACATAAAAATAATAATGAAAATTTGAAAATTATAACAGTTCGCTAACATCATCAGTGAATACTACAATTGTTCAAAAAATGCCAAAAAATGTTCTCGTCGAAATTTACATACATCGTCGCCTTAAGCAAAGTCGCCCAGGGTATAATACTCGAAAACGTATGAGGTTACATATGAATATTTTAGTATTCGTGTATATGCTCTGTTCCAAAATCCGCTATAAGTCACGGTTAGCGGAAGGCGTCTGAACAATCGTCCCACCCGTACAAATCGCGCCCACTTTTCATCCAGATATAATAATCGGCTTTAATGGGGCCGAGTCAGGACATAAATACTGTCTGCGTACAATGGAGTCGAATGTCACCCGCCGAAACGCTGCCAAGAGCACAATAACTGGGGCACAAAGCCCCAGAAAAATAACACGCTCTATTCATTGACAGCACTTTATTACTTGGTGAGCGCGCCTGACAATGGACTGACAGGCTGAGTCTTACGGCGATTTGGATAATGTATGTGCTCATGTTCAATAGGGAACATATTTGGAGATCAGACATGTGAACTCAAAACGCACAAACGTTTACGTAAACTTTACAGAAAAACGAATAGGTGAACTCAAACTTATAGGTGAACATGTGAACTCAAAACGCACAAACGTTTACGTAAGCTTTACGGAAAAACGAATAGGTAACTCAATGCACGTTGGTTGCTGTGGAATTAGTAAAAGTATTGGAGTGGCATGTGATAAAGGCATCAATGAGTTTGCCCTCTAGGTAGATAAAATACACTGAAACTGCAACGAACGACAAGAACTTCAGAATCATTAATAAATATATCTTTAGATTAGTTCGACATCAGTTCGGAAATAGAATTGACTAATTCCTGCACATCTGGAAATCATCTAAAAAATACAATTAATAATCAAGTTAAGTAATCGCCACCGTAATATATAGTTATGCTGATCACTGACTCACTGACTGAATTTGTAACGCAGTGGCGCCCGATGCGGTGTAACCATGAGCCACGCTGAGAGGTCAACGCAAGGTAATATGACAATATAAATGTTGTCGACTACATCCAATATCAAATTAACGTTTACCGGCGCGGAGGGGGATCTATTTGACAACGGGCGCCTTAGGCGCGTTACAACTACTACTGCTAAATAATGACGACGGGACTTCTGCTTCCAAAATTTAATGAAAAGATCTCATTGATTGATATAACTTCATCCTAATTCATACAAAATTCTATTCAATATTTTTGGCTGCATTAGTGAAGACCAATATTGCATTTTTTTTCTATATTGAATTTGGCGATCTTATTATTTTAATCGCTTTCCGGATCATGCGAAAAAAGTAAAATTGTTTTTTGGATAGAACAATGGGTTTCGCTATTTAAAATCTGTTCGCAGATCGACAATTTTTTCCATTAAGGCGACGATGTAAATAAAAAAAATCATACAAATCTCATACAAATGCGCCGAACATCTCATACAAATGCGCCGAACGAAGACGGCTCGGCGCATTTGTATAAGATAATTAATTGAAACGTGCTGTAGAAAATTTTGTTTTTACGCTAATGGGTTGTTAAGGCAACCCATACGATAATGGGTTGTTTAAAAAATATATAACGTAATATAAGTTTAATGTATATAGTTTATATAAAAAATACCTAAATAAAACAAAACATGCAACCATAAATTATATTTAATAGTGTATATGGATGAAATTTGCACTTTTTAGATATTTTTATCAAAAAAACTATTTTTCTTTAATTCCGCGATAGTCATATACTTTATAACTATTGTTAAAATACTTAACTTTTTTTGCTTATTGGTCCTGCTGTTTAATGTGAGCGACGCGATGGTTCAATCAAAGAATTCTAATCAAAGATGACCATATGGCCCGAGCTGTACAACCCCATTAGGTTCCAAATGGAGCCTCTTTGGGGCCTTTTTAGGGCCTAATGGGGCATGTGTATCTTGGGCCATATAACCATTTTGTAGCACCGGTCGGCCCGACTCAAGGATCAGCTCCCATCCGGCAGCCTCCCCGAAGAGAGACTAATCCGTTGAAACCCACTTGGCGGTCGGACCTGAGGTAACACCTCGGGCGGCCCTGGATGGTTCATGTATTGGTCGGTTTACCGGCCTTGCTCAACTGACGAATCGTCGGGGGAGTCTAGGTGCGTAATGCTTAAGGCACGGGGTTAGGTGTCGACCTGTCGTCGGCTACCCTTAGAAACGACCAGATGGCTACCCAACCTCTGGTGGCCTTCCAAGTAAAGGACGCCATGGGTCCGCGATATTTCTGAGTAACGAAATGCGTTACCACGATAGGTAGAGGTTGCACAAGCAACTTTAATCCTGAGACCAGACGGGTGGAAGGAGAAAACAGTCTAAATTTGGGAGTGTCTAACTGGGTTTGAAAACTCCCAGTGCCTCGTGGTAAGGATTCAGAGTCTCGCGGGCTGAGGCAACGTTGTATTGTGGATATGTATTGTCCAAATTCCTTACATTCATTTCGGGGCGATATGGCGATAAAGTTCGTTGAAACGCCTCGGGTGACGGGTTCGCCCGAGTAATGGTCTTAAATCCAAAGTGGGGTTTATGCTGTATTGATAAAAGTCACAATGCCGCCTTTATCCAGTACCTTCAATAATATCGCCGGTAATTGGTCTGGCATTACTGCATTTCCATTCTGCATTTGCTAGATCACCATCTGTACTTTCTAATCAGGATATGGACCTACTATCATTTTCTGTCTTAGCCAGTTGAGTAGTTTTATTATCGGCAAACAGTTCCTGAGTGTAGGTTTTTCAGATATGTAATTCGGTATTAATGTACTCTTCTACTTTCAGGTGAGTATTTTGAACGTATATTAACAATTGTTTGACCCACAAGTCTTCCAAACTCTCTTCATCCCTGTCCTTTAGCTCTTCACAGTGTTTCAGAAGATCACTTCTAACCTTTTGCTGTATGTCAAGTTTTTTCATTTACATTTTTTTATTAGGATCGATTTTGGATCTTTCCTGGTCATCTTCAGTCTTAATTTGAGATTTCCTATAACTGGGTTATCATCAGGAGACTTATCTGCTCCAGGGAATTTTTTTACAGAGATAAAATTATGTTTAAACCGCCTGTTGCCAAGAATGTACCAAGTAAATTTGGTTTCGAACCATTTTCTGTGCATTATCTTGTGATGCTTTTATGTTTATAGTTGCCTAGCTGGTAGTTCGAAAAAATAATAAGAACAATGTATACCTTGTAGGTATTCGCAGAATTCAACCAATCAGTTGAATTCTGCGAATCGTTCCTAACATCCAACCCACGATCTTCGGCAGATTTTTCTTGGCCAATTTTTTAATTGAAGCCACCTATAACAATATTCGTCTCGTGCTTTTTTGTAAACAAAGTTTAACAATAAATTGTGGTTAGCTCTGTCCTGGTGCAAGTCGTTCTAGAAGGAATACTAATACTGCGAACATACCATACCATACCTGAAGGCATTCAATGAATTGATTCGATTTCTGAATAAGCGCCCCGTTGCAAATTTTCGAACCATATAATTTCTAAATCCCATTTGCGCGTTTGCAAAATTTCAAGCATGTTGATTTTTGTCGTTCGCGTCGCTGCTAAGCTTTCGAACCCTTCTGCGGGAGATTTTTCGCCTCGTTAAAGAGCGCTATGGTTTGCATAGTATGTTAAGTGATTCGATGGCTCTGCTCGCGTTGAATATTCAGTGCGATCGGCCCACTTTCGTTATTTTCATTTTCATTTTAGGCATCTTAATGCGTTCGCCATGCAAATTTTCCCAATTAATAGTAATCGATCGTGGGCGGTGGCGATTCTTATCCGAGGACGAAACCGGGTTAATTAGCGACCTTTAGCAATCCCCCGCGATTTTGCCAACACTTAATTGGGGCGAATTTTGATTATACATATCCAAGAGCAGGGAGATATTGTTACGACAAAACCTACAAACTGAATTGCACAAGAAAATATAACTAGAAAAATAAATAAACGAAATATTTACACAATATTTAAATGTCAGTGTAATGTACGAAGACAAAAAAACTGCTACCCAATTCGCCAAAACGGTAAGTTTGCCCAAATAGAACACAAAATACTTATCAGCGAATCTATTTATTCTCCTTTCAAGACTTTAGTTGAGCGTATCCATTTATTCTTTTCAAAGACAGTTCGAGCTAAGACCAAAAATGTGAAGCGTAGACTTTAGAAATGATGTGTAATAAGTTTTGAGGTTACTACTGTTTAACTCGCGAGAAACTCGGAGTAGTCCAAATAAATCAAGGTGCCTGCAATTGCGACTATAAACCAATATATTAGAATGCCTAAAATTGTGACTGAAATGCAATCGAAAAAGCACATGTTGGACTAAATCTTAAAATGTCAACCTGCTTTATTAAAGTAACAGGAAAAGTAGCGATATGCATCGGCAACTTTGTTCCGTCCCGTGATTGTTTACCCCTGATATATCCAAATTGGATTAAAACCTATTTCAACAAGTCACTCTTCCTAAAATACCTAGGTACGGGTATATTCCTAAAATAACTAATATACGCTATGCTAGCTTTACCTCTTGGTCAGATCATTCTCTAGGCCAAGTAAACCAGGATGCACCTGCGGGATTCGGACCAAATCTTCTGTCACCTGATAGTACTTAGGATTACTCAAGGATGTTACAAACCAAATTTGGTTAATATCGGACCACGGGAAGTCTTCGGACATAGGGACAAACAAACAAAGAAAGTCACAGCATGCATCAGACTATATGGCCCGTCCTACGTAATACTACGGACGAGCCAAAAACGGGAGCGACTACTCACCTACAGAATTCACTGCACAAAAAAACCAATTTTGCTCTTTCGCCACTTTAAAGAAAAAAGTTTTTCTTTCGCACCATGCTGGCAACTGAATCTAGCAACTTGGCAAAGGCTGAAAGCAGCAAGCAAGAAAGATTAATGTTATTTGAGGATATAAAATATATCAGTTATGCAGTAGGGTCGAATTGAAATGAACTATTTTATATTAGAGTTTCTTGTTAATTTAGATTTATCAACGACATTTTATTGTAATACGGAAACATTTATCTTGCATGTTTGAAAGCAAACTACCAAATGGATTTCTAGGTAATGGTTTAATGAAATTGTTGGAATAACAAAGGAATAGCCAGAAAAAACAAGGAATCAAGTGTACAATTCAGTGATTTTTGTAATAATATGCTTTGAAGAAAATTATTCAACGTGACAATTAATACTCATCTCAAACTTGAATTTGTCTCAGCAAAAATCTGTAATCCTAAAGAGCATCTATTTGACTGCGTTTTGTATTATGAAAATGGCATTCAACTATCCATGAATCATGTCAAAATATGTATCTTGTTTCAGAGCCGAATTATTAAAATTGTGATAAAATAAACCTCTCTAAAGATGAAAAGAACCGACAAGAAGATGAGAGTATATACTCATGTGAATACAAATAAAATAGAGAATGGGCCACTTTCCAAAGTAGCAACAGATATCTAATTAATTGTCAAGAAAATGTCACGGTAATACACAGTATGGCACAGTATATATAAAACAATATTATAGAAATATAAAACTGTACATACCTACTCACGATATCTATATAATGAAAGCAATGCTGAAGGTTTTCGAAATTTCCCAGTAATCGAATAAAACATTCCCATCTAGGTACAAAAGAAAAGACAATAAAGTGAAATTATTTCGGCATGTCGTTAGCAACTCATAGATGCTAAGGAGAAAAACGGAAAGTTAGAAGACTTTATTATATTAGTGGGATGACTTACATATTTGAGCAGGACAAAATATACCATGACATGCCGTGGTAATGTAAAATCGGACAAACGAGAAAAGGTAAGATAGATTTAGAAGTTTACGACCGCTATAAAGTTGCTCGGAAGACGCTAACATTAAACAAATTAATAAACGTTTCAACTTAATAACACGCATTCATCTACAATTAATACATTATGTTAACCCTGATAGGACAATACTGTGGTCTCAAATTCCAAATGTGGTTACAAAAAATAGTGCACCAAAACGGTAACAATATCATATCGGTGGACAGTTTAGGATTCGAAATATACCACAGTGTTGGGGAAGATATTTCGTATTCCATATTAAATTGGTTTTTAGTTACTGTCAGCACTTAGCACAGTATATAAAGAACAGTACGCGCACTCTCGGCTTGCAAGGCACGGCAGGAGTACGTTGCAAGGTAAGTGATCAGAGGGGTATATTACGCCAAACGCTTGTGTTTAGTCGTGATGCTAATCGGGCCTGGAAAATGCTCTCATGCACCCGCACGACTGGCCGTCTGGCTACCATATGGCATGACGCGCTTTTGGACTTTTTTCACTCAGAGTGTGCTCAAAGGCACGGATGTCTAGTAATTGAATTACGAATTATGGTAGCCCTTAGGAATCGGGATTTCGCACGCTTCGTTTTCAATTTTCCTGGCTGTTTCGGAGCCTGTTTCAAAATGGAGTAAATATGTTTTAAAAAGCACCTATATGTTTAATGGCAGCCTATATGATTTAATATTTTCTTTTAATTTTCCATACTAAAAACAGATTTTTATGTTTGTTTTATTTATGAAATTAAACATTATACATAAGTTAAACAGATTTACCGCGTGAAGTTTGTGGCACTTCGGCGATGTTAGTAGACAGCACAAAGGTAATATCGCCGAAACATCGGGTGCTATAAACTTCACTCTATAAATCCATTCTATCTTGTTTATAATGTTTCATTTAATTTAGTAAAAAACAACAAATAAGATCAGATATTAAGCTCCATGGTTTATGTAAAGTATTATGTTTCCCTTATACCATCTTTAGTTAGTGTATGTCGATGTGTCAGCATATGAGATGCTATAAAAAAAATTGTATAAGGTTCCTGGCAGTGACTTGATGGGCAAAGGGCGCCTCAGATCTGCAATAAATTTTCTGTAATTCATCAAAATTTTCCGAATGTTATCTGTCTCCTTGCCCAGCATCTTCTTTTACTAAGGATATTCATCTGGCTTACCTACCTACTCGGTGTTAATTTTGCACGAATTCCTACACACACGAATTCGAAAAATGAACACGTTCGTTTCAAAATTTCATTCTTGGTTTATGGACTGACAGTTTTCTTCCCAACATCCAAATTTTCATTTAAAAAAAAACAGAGGTGTCGTGGGACAGCCGATAGGAGCAAAGCTCTTAACTAATCCCTCCAACTCCCTCTTGCCCCTCCCCCCCTCTCCTAACACACGTGTCTTGCTACAGTTCACTAGAGAGCGTCAATAATAAAAAGCGGGGGAAGGGGTAGGAAGCAGCGGTTGGGAAACGGCGAGTGGGGGGGGGGGGGGAGTTGAGGAGGTTGATAT
>JAOPUG010000276.1:16012916-16023512 GCA_027564375.1 Micropterix facetella | reverse complement strand
CGGGCAGACAAGACGACCGCAGTCGTTATAACTGCCCGGGTGGTGGGTGGGGTTTCTGCCCTCACCTGCTGCCCTTGGAACTCTTAATATCGTGATAATGCGGCATTCCGTAACTAGGAAATATCGCGGACCCGTGGCATCCTTTACTCAGTAATGCTCACCGGAGATCGAGTAGCCATCGGGTCGTTTCTAAGGGTAGGCTACGACAGGTCGACACCTACCCCCGCGTCTTAAAAAACATACGTTTTCAGACTTCTCCGGGTATCAGTCAATGACAACACGGCCAGTATGCCCGCCCCGTGCGCCAGCTGTCCAGTTCCGCCCGAGTTTCCAACCCCTGATCCACCCACCGCACAGCGGGTTCACCAGGTAGATCCCTCATTCGAGGAGGCTCCCGGATAGGAGTTGCCCCGCGAGTTGAGTCGACCACGTTGACAAATAGGCCATCATAGCCCAAACTACACGGAGCCGTTATGAAGCTAACGTTGTACAACTCGATTTTTTTAAGTCGCTTGGGGATTCATTTTTACTCTCGTATTATCCATTTTTATATCCTGCTGCATTTATTTTAGGCATGGTTAGATATAATTGACTCTCACACAGAAGAGAATTTCTGGCTATCATATATTTTTTTAATTTATCTGTGGCAAATCCGACAACGCAACTGTGCTAGCAAAGCTACGTATCTTTATGCCCAATAATTATAATCGTTCTCATACTCATCATATATTTGCGGAGACGTTCTCACGCACCATTATTAGTAAGCGGCATATATTGGCTTACGCACTTCAGCACTGCAATGGGTTTGTTTTAGCAGAATCACATCTTGATATTTTCTATGTCAGTCCGCATTGTTTTAAACTATACATATGCGATAAAAACTTTGTTTGGTTGTTAATAAATGTGTGTTTAGGATATTTATTTTTATACTACTTTTATTTTTATACTTATTTGGTTATCAACTTGTTGGTTACGCGGTTGGCAGCGCGGGGATATATTGTGAAGCAAATATCCCTCTCAGATCGTGATGCTATAGGAGTGAGAAAAAATGTAAGTCTTAGAAACTGCTATAAGACCTATGTAGATAGGTCACACTAAAATTTTCCGGAACTGGCCACTTACAGAAACATTTATTAAAAATAATTTCATTTGCAATAGGAAGAATTTGGCTGTAAGTACATACATTTTGTTTCATCAGTCATTTGTTTTTTCATGAGGCATCATTTTTAAATTTGTGTGCCTTCATTATGATGGATTTATCTCGTGAAAATTTTCGCTGTTATATTTTCTATGTATTTCTATGTATTTTAATTGTATTGAAAGCTCAGCAGAACCTCGCTCGGCGTCAAGCTGCTGTTGGCGATAAAGCTCTAAGATCTTCAATATCACTGATATAAAAAATGATCGCAAAAAATCATTAAATATATTGGTCTTGTATCTGTAATTCAAATGTTTTCCTTTGCTTACTGTACTAACTTTAAATGTTATGAACGTAGTATTTTCACTATCTCGTGACCCCAAAATTTGAGAACACTGAAAGGGGTAATCTTGTTAATAAATATATGTATGCGGAGGCGCAGCTCAAATCCCGCCGTCGAACAATGAGATTTGAGGTCGCAGCAAAAGGTAGACAGACAGTGTACCGGTAAAAAAAGACAGAAGGGCATCCATCAAAGCTGAAAGGTGACGAAGCACAAACTTAATCGTGCCCCTTGTCGGCCGATTTAATTTCTCTCAAATTGAACCGGCTCCTCTTACCTACACTGTTTTGATGAGAACAACTCGCGCGCCGTTGTTGCCTGTCAACGTTTCGGCACATCCAATGCCCGGTGAAAGGTTGGCGTGATTTGAATTGGACAACTTGTCAGTTAATTCCACATACTATAAATCAGGTAGGAAATGTAGATAACAAATCTTAACGTAGCTTAATGGTTCCGCGAAGATTACGTCTGATGGCCTCTTTGTCAGTTTTTAGGTCGACTGAAATTACGGTTCAGCTCTCATATTGTAGCCTCCTCGAAGAACGATTTAACCTGGTCGTTGACAGTTGGGATCGGAGGTGCGGATATAGGTTAACACCTTGTGCAAATCTGGGAGGTGTGTGCATCCGAGCATCAGTTTCTGGGTAGCATTTTCCAGTGCCTCGCCGTAAGGCGTGGGAGTCTGATGAGTTGATGGCATAGTTGGATATGTAAATTGTAACTGCCTTCAAGTCCTTGCACTTATTTCAGGATGACAAGATCCCAAAGTTCATTATAACATCCTGGGGTGGCGGTTTGGGTTCGATAAAAGTAGCTATTGACGGTCGCGCTATCGCGTCAAATGCCGTGATATACAGCCAAAACTTGACCCTGAGTGTGAAATTTTTGGCGCGATGTAAAATTTCGAAAGAGTGCGGATATTGTGCGCCAAGCCATCACGCCACGCTTCCCGCGATGCACGAACCCACGTCCATTTGCGTTCATTCCGCGAGGTGACGTCCAGCTAGCCGAATTGTCGTGAGTTGGGTTAGAAGCTTTTCCATACCTCTAGAATTATGACACTCAAAATTTGTGGGGATATGTCAGTTAGAATCTTTAGTTTATGGTTCATTCCTGTCATCTCTCAGCACACAACCTCTCATCTTGCTCATTCTATCTACAGCTCATTGTATCAGTACAGCATGTCACATATTAGTGTCTTGTTTCGTTATAAGTGGAGTTACCAGTTAGAAGTATGTAAGTTCGTCCATCGTCAGGTAATTTCTCCAATCGCTTGGCTCCAATTATTATTCATTCAATAAATTGACTTTTGTATATGTACTCCTTCTTTCAACCACTTTTTGGACCATTTCGTATGCGGTTTTCTGGCGTGTATGTGATGACAAATGACAGCCGCCAAAGTAAAAGTTCCTCTTCGGAATCAGAACGACACTGTCTGTAGTCCCATGTCAAACACGAAATGTAAGCCATTTGGAGCAATTGTGTGTGGGGTACATGTTTGGCGTCTATCCATTTGACTTCAGTTATTCAGAGCCACGCCAAATGGCGCGACAGTGAAAGGCCACCTGAAATCTTTTATACTTTCAATGGGCTGCGGCAGGGAAATGAATTGGCACAAATGCTCTCCAATATGGCTCTTAAAAATGCAATATATAATTCAGATGTTAATACTACCAGCACAATTCAGTAAGTCGGTAGAACTACAGTTACTGATGTATGCTGATGCTATTAATACCATCACACACTTTTTACAAGCCCTCCAGTAAGTCTATTTGGCATCGGAAATAGCAGCAAAATTTAAGAAAACTAAATATATAGCCATCCACGCTGCAAGTGTAAAAACCCAGCTGTTTTTGTTTCCGTTCTCTATACCTTTATAACTGTTAAGAAATTCACACACCCTGCAATATAGGTGTTTTTTTGGATGCAAATGAAATACCATCTGCTATCCCAGAGGATGGAGGCAACCCTCCATAAGAAACTTATCATATCAGTCTTACGTTATGTTTCCAAAGCATGCAATCTCTTAAAGTAGATGAAAATACACTGAATGTCTTTAAACGCAAAATCCTCTGCAGGTTCGGCGGTGCGGTGCAGATGAATGACGAGTGAAGAAGACGAACACATAATAAGGACTGTTCTCTTTCGGCACGTGAAACTCGATTTTTAGGTACATGAATCGAGACAAAATTTATTCTACGAGGTGGATTGGTTTTCTACAAGGAAGGGTCCAATGTATAATTCATTAGGTGTGCTAATTCATAATTGTCCATTTATTAGCAAACTAATTCCGTGTCGTTCTCTTTCTAACATACTATCGGGCGTGGGTGCTTAAAAGTGATAAATATATTCTGCTGTATGAGCTGTGTCCGGATTATTAATATTGACAGTTGATATTCTCAGTATTTACAACGTATGATTGGCCACTTGGATGGCCGAATAAAACATACAAACTACAACATTATAATACTGAACAAATTTTGCTTGATTTTTTGGATATATTTTGTAAAAAAAATGTTTACTTAACGGTAGAAACAGTTATTTTTAATCTCCTGGAAAATTAGTATTTTCCTTCGGAATGTGCCCTTTTTGAAATGAATGATTCGTTTAGAGACAACACTGAAATACGGTCCTTAAATCTCTGCAATCTTTGTTGCCTCTTTCGGCTTTGTTTTCCTTTTTGTGTATATAATATCCGCGAAGACAAATTGGCCCAAGCAGACAAAGGCTGTTACTTTCAATATTAACTCAGTACTCGAGTGTAAATACATCATTACGGACGGCCCCGAAAACTGGATCAATCCATCAAAATAAATTAAATTATTCTCCCTGTGCACTCTTCCGAATGGAATTACTTTTTATGCGGCGTGATGAATGGGCTCCTTTTGTCTTCCACTCAGGCGTCAATCTAACGAGCGGTATTACTTAAACGGACCGCCAGATTACAGATGCTATTTTAGTCCGGTGTGACACAATACGCGATTAACTCTCTTGAAAGGGATGCTGTGAATATACTACTTAGTATAAGCAACGGCAAATAACCCTATAAATCTTGTTTTATCATCATTGACACAAAATCTAACAAAGAAGCGAGCTTATTGCACCTGACAATATCCAAGAACTAACATTTGCTAGTATAGAATTACTTACATACAGTAATACTAATATGCTAAAAATAAAATAAAAATACTAATTTATTCCCAGAACTAGAAAGTTTGGAAAGTAGAGACGAGGAGAAAAAGTGGGAACGAACTGATTACATTATCTTAGAGAATTAGTGTTATTTAAGCCGAGCTTTAAAGAATTTTGCAGAAGGTAAATCACTTCTATAAACCGGGAGACTGTTCGAAAGCCGAACAGTTGGAGTTGTCAATGCAACGGCCGAATCCGTCACCCCAGGGACTTTCTCCCGTGGGATGAAACGCAAAGATTGGACAATACTATCCACGTATCCAGCTCCGCCAAGGCCTGTTAGAGACCGACACCTTAATAGCGAGGCAATGAGCATTACTGCCCAGCGGGTTGGCCTTACTCCCTAACGCCCAGAATTGCTTGCGCCACCTCTACCTTATAAAAGCGTCAATTCGTACCGAATTATCGCGGATCCGAGGTGTCCTTTACTAACATATCGTTAAAACGCTCCGGGGTGGACGAGTCGAACGTGTTCGCTCGTACCAGTTGACAAACCCAGTTGTCCTTTACTTAGCTACTCACCCAAAATCGGGTGGAAAACGGATCGTTTCTAAGGATAGACATCTTAAGATAAATATCTACCCCCGCCCTATAGAAAGCATACGCAATCAGATCCCATCAGCACAGTATAAAAAGAACATTAATAGCACTCTCGGTGTGCAAAGCTCGGCGGGGGTAGGTTGCAAGGGAAGCGAGCAGAGGGGTATGTTACGTCAAACGCTCGAGTTTACCGTGATGCGGATGGGGGCTGGAAATCCAGCGCGCGCACTCGCTCAACTAGCCGTGTGACGGCCATATGTCACGACGCTTTTGTGGACTTTTTCTCTCAAAGGCACGGATATCTAGTAATCATATTGCGATTTATAAGAACCCTTAGTACTCGCGACGTCGCACTCTTCGTTTTTAATTTTGTTCTAAGAGAAGCTACTGTCTGTATATTGTGCCATCATAGTTCTGTTGCAGCTTGTGCCAGATGGCCACTTATGGTAACTCGGTCGGCCCAACTAACGTAGAACTCGATTTTAACCAAATTTGGTTAAAATCGAACTCGTCCTACGTAATGTTATTATATTTATAATATATACGCTACGCTACGGAGGGGCCAAAAATAAGGAAAATCGGTTAATATCTATTGGAGACGTTGCTTAATTCAGTTTCAGTCTTACTTTTAGTAATGTTTGTAATACATGTTATATAAATAGGTACAGTAGGAATACAATAGGTGCATAGTACGTAGAATATAAATTTAAGGAATTAAGAATACATATAACCTTAAATCTTTATGACAGGATATACATAAACAAAGGACTCGATAGCGTTTCTTCGTGAACTAAAATTGGAAATTAGTTCTTGTGAATGGGACGGGGCAATACGTTGGCGCGGAATATAAAATGAATGGAATGTAAGTTTTCCGCATGAAAACTATCCATCGAAAATAAAACAGCTGAATCTAGGACCGTACGAAATGTTTTCAACCTTATTTGAATGGCTATAAGATCGACAGTAGTTTTGGTGTGGGGAAATCGACAATCATTCATTTCCTATTCTGCTATATTGTATTACCTTGTCTCGTTCACATGAACTAACTTCCGATCTTAAGGAAATTGGTAAGGTATATTGCTCCGTTCATTCGAATGAACTCATTTTCAATTTTAGTTTATGAAGAAACGCAATCGGGCCTATCTACTACTTAATTCAATAAAGTCGCTGATCAAGTAAAATAACCCATTCAACATTTTTTTTATTTTGCATGCGAGAATCATCAACGAATTAATTAGTTTTCCTAATTTCAGCAGCTGTTAGGTAATGATGCACACTCGTTTGTTTTCAGTCCACTAGAACTTTTATTATTAGGAGATATATTTAAGGGGAATAGATTATTTCGAAAATACTTTCTCAGCGAATCCTTATGAATCCAAAGGAGACTTCAGTCAGACAGGACACTGCATAAAATTACATAATATAGGATAAAACTCTCTTCACAAAATAAAACTACTTAAGATAAATAAAGAGGAGTGATATGCCAAGGGAAACACCAGAAGGCCGCAATACTCCGAAAGTCTATGTATTATTGCTTGCACAAAGATTCCATTCTTACAGCAAGCGAAACACCAGCGGGACGCAATACGCCGAAAGACTATTATTGCTTGCTCGAAGATACCGTTTTTCTAAAATCGCTCATGACAAATAATATATTTATTTTTTTTTGAAAGATTATAATGAAGATGTAAAAAGAATGCACATGACATTTTAATCATTAATTTGATACGAATTACCAATATAGTTTCAAGTTGTTTGCTGCTGTAGATTCCAAGAATAATGCAAATTACAAAAAGGCGATGACTTCAGGTTTTATTTATTTTTATTCTGAAAAAAATCACAATATCGAAATTTCGCACCACACTACCAAAGATTAGGAAATTTGCTACAAAATTTATATTTTTATTTCTGTTTAAATGCACGCGGGAGTCACATAAATTTGATCGCAAAATGTCAGTTTTTCACTATTTGACAGAGGTTGTCATTATAAAGATTTTGAAACAATTTAAAAATTGTTAGCCGCAACATAAAACGTGCTTCCTACTACGAAGATTCTTCAGAATATGTCATCGGGTTTATGCAGGAAGGAAACTTACCCCGGGGAGGTAAGTTAGCATTTTAAACAAGCCGCAACAGCGCCGCACTCTTCAGTTCGGAAGTTGCGGAGCGGATGCAAAGTGTAAAACGTGATAACGCGCGTCGTGTCGCGCCAACTAACAAAGAAACTCGTCCGCGGGGGCGGATCGCCGTAAGCCTTTTTGCCAGGGATCATCATCGCGGGGCCGTAATCTCGCCCCGTGCCACCTCGCCGCCGCACCTGCCGCAACAACTTCAAAAATGCTCAGCGGATATCCCTGAAGGCGCGACGCCGCCTCATTAACGGACTCTGCAAATGGGCTTCTAGCGCCATTCTGTCGCTTCTTAACTTTCTTGTCGCGCAAATATGCACTGCGACGCTTTTGTGTAAGTAATATAAGCAGACGTCAAGTTTTCTTTACCTCAGTGTTGCAGAGCGCACAATCTCGGTGGTCGACGGTTATACACTACGCTATTTTTAAAATACAAATACCCACCTACTTACTTCGACGGTATTACGTGATGACATTATAACTTATAACGTTATAACGCTGTAACGCTGACGTTTAGGGGGTCGAATTTTTATAAGATAGAGCAGCGTTTCCGAAACTACTTTTGCCCTGGCCCGCTTATTTTTAAGCTTCCCCTTCGTGACCTAGGTCCTGTTCTGTCGATAGGCAATACTAATCACCATAGAAATACATACATATTTTACTGGCCGCTTAGGTCAAACTGAGCAAGTGGATATGTCGGAGAAGATCGGTGCAGGCGGGGCGCGGGTCGAGTAACATAAAAACCGCGGGACGATTCATCACTCGTCTTACTGGTTACCTACCTGCCGCAGGACGCTCAGCCCTGCGATGCCACACCAAGAAAGTCGGGTCAATGGGCCCTGCTCACATGAAGCACCGCTAAAGAGCAATTGCATAGCAGTTGACTCAGGACGGCGGTGTTTGCGCTGACGAAAACATCGTGTCTCTCTCGCCGCCCGAACGACGTGCCACGCAACTTGATAATTTAAGAATATGATTGGTTTAAACAACAAGGAGACAATTTCGCAACCCGGTATTTTATTTTCGCGGCCCGCCTTAAAGGAAACGCTGCGATAGAGGAAATGCCTTGTCATTCCCTATCTCTTTACAATTAGTATTCGAATATAAAATGGGAAAAAGATGTATGACACCATCTCGTATACGACATTTATTCTATCGATTCCAAAACGTTTTGTAATGTTGATTTGGTGGATCCGCAGAACTCGCAATTTGGACCACTGTTATTTAACGCCGAATCAGACCATTAAAAATATAAGCTTCAGTGACAAGTTCGGTTAAATTCGCCAAAACCATTCATCGCATAATCAAAATAAAAGGTATAATTCACCTCGCCAATTTTAAGAAATAAAACCCCTAAACCATCTTTTATTCCTGATAAAATAGTCTCACCGCAAGGCTTTAATACCCGGACATAACTCATCTACGTAAAAAGGCAGTTTCGCGTACGAAGCCGCAGCTCTGTGGAATGGACTAAGCATGGATATCAGGTCTAAGTCCTTAAGCTGCGTTGACATCACCAGAGTGTGCTCGGATACCTACTCGGGTGCAACTCGTATTTTGGCAACCGGTAATCCGAGCGCACTTGGACGACGGCGTCCGATCTGTTTCGACTCGGATCGCGTCCTATTATCACAAGCTAGCTCGTATATGTAGGAGTAGTGAAACAAATGGTAGCTAATAACAATTCCCAAAAGTCTCGTGCTAAAAAAAAGTGGACTGAGCGTGATACCACTAGATTTCTAGAACTGTACGAAGCAGAAGAGGTTCTATGTACTCCTCCAACTCTTTATATATTTCAGCTAACATGGATGACAGAAATTTGGATATAGTTCTCTTTGGAACCCGAAAGATACTTTCTAAAATTGATAAGCTGTCACCAGTTGCTAAATATCGCAAAACTATCGTAGCTTGACTCGTGCTAGTAGAGAAGGTCTCATAAGTGTTATGACATGTCTTTTGGTGTTACTTTTTAATATGTACTCAAATTGTTCACTGTTAAGTTTCAACTGATTTTTATTTGTATCGTTATCTTCCATTTGTACTTCGCGATGGAAATAGTCAGATGTATCGTGCTATGTATGCCTTAAAATCCAATGAGGGTCCAAACTTTATTTTTGCGTTGCTTATTGTTTTCTTGTAGTGGTTTTCTAACTCTTTCATTAATATGTCTGCAACAACTCTAACACCTTGCAGCAACAGATCTGTCTGTGCTATATTTAAGAATATAAACCGCTATCCGTGTACACTCAAACGAAGCTTATCTACTCATACGAGTCCACTCGAACAGAGCACACTCTGATGGTGTCAATGCGGCTTTAGCAGCTTTCAGTTCCGAGTTTTAAAAAGATCTATTAAATAAACAATCTCCTATACATACCAAATATTATAATTCTGATAATGAATCTTCCATAGCATCTACTACACAAACCCAACCACTTCAATAGGGCTCACTTAATATCAGTTTTTTAACAGAGTGCGTCCTCAATTAATATTATATTTTTGTATCTGCTAACCTCCTACTTAGTGTATTTTTACTACTTTGCATCATGCATTATTGATGAAATAAATTATTATTATTATTACTTTAATTTTTAAGATTTTTCTGGAGAGATAAAAAATTTAATAGCTTTTGATGAGCATGAAAAATCATAATTATGGTTTTAATTAATTTACCCCATATGTGACAAATGAATATACCAGTTGTTTCAAAATGGTGAAATAGGTACAAATTCATGACCCTTGACCAATTCACCATGACCCGATTCAAAATTGAAGGGGAAAAATAGTAGATACATTAATCGCCCAGTCTTCCCACATTGCCAACGTCCTTACAAAATACAGGAACTTTCTTTTTTGGTGGCCCTGCAGCTTTCCTTGCATTTAGTTTGATGGGTTTGCAAAGGAGATAAAAATACTGGGCTTCTTTTCCCCGACGAAGCCATCGGGTTAAAGAAGCCCGGATTGGGGACTCCCAAGTCGACTGGGGGACTCCTGCTACCAACTCTGGCTGCTAAGGACAACTTGTCTGCCAACGTCTTGCATTCTAACAGTATCTCGTACAACTAACTTATAAGTAGGATATGTCGGGCCTTCGATAAAAATTGCATTACTAATTATTTATTTAATGATACATTACAGACCATCAAACATAACCATAAATTCATGATTAATAAGAATAAAGGAAAAAAATATATATATTTTGAGACACTTTCACTATTACATTTATTATTATCTTATTTATTTATTATTATATA
>JAOPUG010000276.1:15948674-15959314 GCA_027564375.1 Micropterix facetella | reverse complement strand
TTCATTGTTTTTGGATGATTCAATAATAGACAAAATAGTCCTGTATACGAATACATACCTACATCACAAAGTTACGCCAAAAGTTTTCACGTTAACGGGATTGTAAGCTTACAGATGCAATTGAAATAAAAGCACTGATCAGAATATTGTACACGGCGGGCTTAAAAAAGATCTGTCATTTGAATGTAAAAGAAATGTGGCCTGATGATGGTACAACATGTGATTTCTTTAGAGCATCGATGTCAATTAAACGATTTTTGTTTTTATTATGGGTTCTGCGATTTGATGATTTCTATACTCGGGATAACAGAACACACAGCGATAACCCGGCACCAATCCGAGAAATATTTGAAAGCTTCGTTGTTCATTGTAATGAAAATGACACACCCGGAGAGTACTGTACTATCGATGAAATGTTGGAATCGTTCAGAGGCCGCTGTAAGTTTTGAGTGTACATATCCAACAAACCCGCAAAATACGACATCAAAATATATGCGCTGGTAGATGCAAAAACCTTTTAAATAAGCAATTTGGAGATTTACGCGAGAAAACAACCCAAAGGACCTTTCAATTTGAGCAATTTTGCTGCTGATATTGTCAAGAGAATTGCAAGGCCCATATTGAAGAATGGAAGAAATATAACTATGGACAATTATTTACTTCCATGCCGTTGTTTGATGAATTGAAAAATACCTACAGAACAACTGCGGTGGGTACACTACGAAAAAATAAAAAAGACATTTCGCTATTATTTTTGTCGACGAAGGATAGTCCAGTCCAATGCCAAGTTCCATTTTTGGTTTCAGTGAAGATAATATAAACTTCCAAAGAAGTCATATGTACCTACCAAAGAAGAAAACAAATAAAATTGTCCTTATGCTATCATCTCTTCACGATGACGATAAAATAGACCAAAAAACAGGAAATGAAGCTAAACCCGAGATTGTAACATTTTACAATTCCACAAAAGGTGGAGTGGAATTTGTAGTCCAAAAGAAATAGGATTATTCTGTTACCAGAATAACTTCAAGGTAGACAATGAGCTTATTTTTCTCCATTTTGAATATAACTGGGACCAATGCTTAAATAATATACAGAGCATTTTGATTGAAAGACGTACTTCACATATTTCACGCCGGATTTGCAAGGAGAACATATCGTCAGATCTCAAGTTCCTAATGAAGCGATTTGTGCCGACTCCTAGACTTATTGCAGAGCCTGGGCCAAGCAAATCCTGTGCAATGTGTCCTAGACGTAAGAATAGACGGTCAAAAAAAGTGTGCACTTCGTGCAAGCAATTTCTCTACACCGAAATTGTCACATATATGTATTCAATGTGTTTCGAGACACACACTCGTCTAGATTTCATGGAAAAGTAATTTTTTGAAGTTTTTCTTATGTAAGATTTTTTATTAAGGTGGACTTTAATATAAGGTGGTTTGTTATTTGCTTTAGAATTGCATTTATGTTTCATAGTTTCAATTAAAAGACTTATTTTCTTACCTATTAAACCTTTTTCTATTCATATAAATCCATTATAAGGCAATTAGTACTACAACACTAGAAATATGAGCAATTCGCTCGCGCGAGCCTCTCCGTGTCATAAAATTAGGCGCACCTTCACACGGGTTAAAAACGTTCAACGTGAAAAATCAGTGATCTGCGTGCACACATGTTAGATAGGGGAACTAACCACTGGGTGCAGTTTCAAAATCCAATTGTGCTATCCAAAGAACAATTGTACTTTTCCCGCATGGTCCGGAAAGCTATTAAAATAAGAAGAACCCCGAATTTCAATAAAGACTACGGTTTCAAACTCTCTACTACGTGGAACCCTCTTAAAAATGTTCACAATGAAAATCGCCTAGCATAAGGACGTAACACAAGATACAGTGAGTGTTGTGTGCACGGCAGATTTTCAACATTCGCGCACGTCACACCCGCTACACCACCACCGTTACAATCTGCGCAGTAACAGCAGCAGTTTGGCGCCTACCCGCAGAACAACGGATGACGATTGAAGGCACTTCAGTCTACCGAACAACGACGGTCACAACATGGTCGAAACGTCGGGTGTTACAAACTTCACTCGGTAAATTCGTTTAATCGTATGATATACTTAAAATAAGCGTGTAAAATTTTTAAAATTCAAAATTAGTCGCAGCTCATGACTACGATTAATATGTGAAAAAATTACATATTTTGGGGATATTGAGATTTTATTCTTTTTCAAGATGGTAGCCGTTTTATTGGTTCTAATAAGCGCTAGGTCTGCTGTCCACAGAACTACTAGTTTCAATTTAATGACTCCTATTTTCATTATACCTTGCATTCATTTTCTTCTCATACACCTCCATTGGATTATGACTCGCCTACGAACAGCTTACATGCTTGTAATAAACATAAAGTATCCGCTCTTACTCAAAACGTGTGTTATATTTAAATTGCGCGTAACCTCAGGAGCACAACATTTCCTTAGATCTCACCACATAAAGGCCGATTTACGATGCATTTCAGAGATGTTGTTTTCCGTCCGTCTGCCTGGGATCTTTTTCCAGCGGCATATTAACATCTTCATAAATATTGGGCCGCGCATAAAGAGGCATCGCCAGTGACGTAATTTACACAAAACGATGAATGAGCGGCGTGTTTAAAGTGCTATTTATGTTGGTTCGTTTAGGAGCACATGTCTCTAACTTCACCGCCTCAATATATTATTAGCTGGATCATCGCATATTAACAGGCCGCGATCGAACAGAGTATCTCAACATCATTTTGCATAGTTTGAGGTGCACGCTCGCCGCACTTTTATATAAAGTTAGCGTTAGCAGGCATCTTCGATGGATACTCCTTTTATAATAAATACAAACGGACCTGCGATCGAATTTACCGACCGAAGTCGGGCCCATCATAATATAATAATTGTAGAAAAAATAAATCTAATAAAATCATACCCCTTACAATCATTAAAGAAAATAAAAAAAATGTGCGTGTCAGGTCCGACGCGCGACTGAAGTTTTATTGGTTCTAATTTGCGAGTTCGTGGTACTCGTATTTATTTAGTATATACTAGTGGTCTGGGAATTATTGACTCTCATGAAACTATTAATTCTACAATAATTGCCATCCTCCGAGATAAGGAGTAATGAGTTTTATATGGACGGAGGGCTATGCATCTCAGACTTTCAGGAATATGACACTGCTTAGAGATCCTATCGACCTCCAACATCCATTATGAAAAATTTTCTCGATTATTGAGAAGGATTTTGGACAGACAGAAATGTTTTTTGGCCTTTAAGCATCCCGCACAAACTATATTGGAAGTTTGGAAGGTTTTAGTCAAATTCTTAATTTATATAGCACCAGCCACTGAGATGCTAATCATCTCGCGAATATGATCAAGGGCTTTGTGATGACGGTAAGTGGATAGGCCTTGTAGCCATATAGGCCTTAGGTAAGTGTATAGGCCTTGTAGACGGTCGACTTGTAGCCTACTAAATATATCTAGCAGTGCAAGGGATATTGCTACAGAGAGGACATAAAATATCATCTTAATAGCAACAGCGATTTAGGTTAGTGGGGTGGGGAAATGTGAAATTCATGCCTGAAAGGCATTTAAATAGAATTTCTGCATCTGTGGTGTCCTGTCATGAAATATTATCTTCCAGTACTATCTTCTTGAAGGGGAAATGCTATAGTACTCAACTGTTTTCCAGTTATTGTGGCATTGAAGGCCAACGGCGTGAGCCTTACCACAGTATACAGACAGTTGCTTCTCTTAGAACAAAATTGAAACCGTCAGGAGTCGTGAGGGCTACCACAAATCGCAATACGATTACTGTGCATTTGAACGAAATAAGAGAATCAAAAGTCCAAAGCGTTCGCCATATGGCACCATAACCCCAGAAAAAAGTAATAAACACAGCGCAGGCACGTTCACTTTCTACAGCACCGAGCCTCGTAACGGCAAACACAGGTGTTTGTCCATTACGTACTCCTCGCACCCTATCTGCGCCGCGCCTTGCCACCCGAGAATGCGCTTACTGTTCTCTCTGTACACTGTGGTATAGAGGAAGGGCTATTCGGAAAGAAGTGCTTTACTGGATGAAATAAGTCTTCATTTCCAGTTACGAAATAGTAGATACAGGGTTTCAAAATGTACACAAGGAGAACATCATGCGGTGACCTGAATTACATAGCCTGCAACTATATAGAATTTATCGCAATACAATCATTCATTGGTACATATAGAAATACAGAAAAATTCATCAAAGGCATACCTAGATACGAATCTGCCATTGATTACTATCTTGAGCAGTAATGTAACATTAAAAATTGGCAAACTCTGGACAATATGATTATTGTTTGTTTCTACTCGTCATTAAGAAATTTCACAATGGGCGCGTTTGTTATCATACGAAAATCTCTTACAAGCAACCCTACTATGAATTGTTTATATGTATGTTTCCGTGTAACGTGTGTGTAAGTGTGTGTTTTATTATTGCATTCGATCGACATAATTGAAATTCAATTCCGTTAATTTTATCCCAACGGAAAATGGTGACCCGGCCGGGAATCGAACCGGAACCTTACAATGTAAGATCAGGCGACCTAACTACTATGCCACCGGATCGTATATTATTTTCTAGTAATGTATAACATGTATATTAGTTAGTTTAACTCAAAATTCTGACTTTTGACGCCATTTAGCGGCCGTGTTGAATTCGTGACGTTGTGTATTCCAACGTACCGATACCAGGTGGTTCCTGCATCTGCCAATACTTACTGATGTATCTTGCGATACCATTACATAGCATTATTGGATCTATTGAGTTTAGAAATCAAGAAAAAACAGCCTCACATGCAAAAGAAAAAGTGCTGTTCCACCAAAACAATGCCCAGTCTCACAAGTCGATGAAAACTAAGGTTAAATTGAATGAATTACGCTTCGAATTGCTTCCTCGCCCACCGTACTCTCAATATCTGGCCCCCAGCGACTACTGGCTTTTTGCCGACACGAAAAAGATACTCCAGGGAAAGAAATTTGGCTCAAATGAAGAAGTGATTGCCGAAACTTAGGCCTATTTTCAGAGAAAAGACAATTTTCGGAAAGTTCGAGCAGCGTTCGAATGAATGTATCACTCTTGAAGGAGAATATGTTGATGAATGAAATTAAAGTTCTAAAAAAAAATTAGTTTTTCCTAATTAAATCGCAGATTTAATGAGTGATGTTTTACCTAATATTGACAAATATTGACATATTATATATTGCCGAATACAAAAAATTAAAAGGTAATTATTGATTCCTAAGTTAGAATATAAATTAAGGGTTGTAGTTCTGTAATCAATGATATACCTAAACTTAGTAACAAAAAAATACTCGTGGCTTAGGTATCTAGTTTATAAGTGTGGGTGCTAAAATAAAAGAATATGTGTAATAACAATAAAAGAGCTTTACAGTACAGTTTTACTTATTCTCTGGTTAAATGCTGCCTTGTTATTTAACAACTAATAAAAGGTTTTCAGTCTCATCGTATGTTTTGCATTTTAGCCAGTCTTGTAGTGTTTTTTTATATTTCACTTGGTTCATTGGGTAAATGCATAAAGAGAAATTTATTCTATTATACAGAAAACTACCTCCCTTTTCGCGGAGGCTCCCGGAAAGGAGCTGTTCCGCGAGTTGGGCCGACCGAGTTGACAAAAGTGGCTATCTGGACCAAGCTGCATCGGAACGGTTTGGAACCATTCGCAGTGGATGCGTGCTGAGCCCATTCCTAACGTCCAACCTTAGTTTTAGGACCATAGCAGTTTACACGGCCCGGTGGCACAGTGGTTAGGTCGTCTGATTTTACATCTTAAGGTTCCGGGTTCGATTCCCGGCTGGGTGACCATTTTCCGTTGGGATAAAATTAACAGAATTGCATTTCAATTCTGTCGATCGAATGCAATAACAAGACACACACTTACACACATGTTACCTGCACACATACATATAAAAACAATACATAGTAGGGTTGGTTGTAAGAGATTGTCGTATGGTTATAAACCCGCCCATTGTGAAATTTCACAATAAAGAGTAGAAACAAACAAACAAAAAAGAATGTCCGCCCAAGCACAAACTTTGCTTAGTTGGGCAACATCGGACAAATAAATAAATAAATAAATAAATAAATTGCTCGGGTGAATCCGTCACCCCGGGGCGTTTCAACGAACTTTATCGCTATATCACCCCGAGATGAGCGCAAGGAATTTGGACATTACATATCCACAATCCAGCGTTACATCAGCCCGCAAAAGGCCAACTCCTTATCACGAGGCACTGGAAATTTTCAAACCCAGTGGGGATCCTCATGCCCTTGCTCCCAAATTTAGACGGATTTCTTCATGCATCCTAATGTCAAATTGTGTTTGTCAACTGCTACGGGCGAACCCGGCCATCCTGGAGTGTTTCAACGAACATTATAGCTATATCACCACGGAGTGAAACACAGAGACTTGGTGGACAAAAACAAATCTACTTACCAAGCTCAACCACTGCCCATCAGAGTCCAACGCCTTACGGCGAGGCACTGAGAATTCCCACCCAGCGGGCAGGCTCACCCCCTGACTCACAGGTTTGGTCAGATTCCTCCGACCTCCCATCTAGTCGCAGGTTCGAAGTCGCTTGCGCGATCCTCTACCTCAAGTAAGCGGCGATTTGTCACTGGAATTATCGCAATACGGGGCGTCATTTGATCGGTCACTCACCCATGCTAAGGGTAGATAGCTTGAGGTACCTACTTACCCCCGATTTTTTAGGTCGCATTACACTTCAAAACCCCTCTGGGTTTCAGTCAGGGACAACACGGCAGGTATACCCGCCCCTGTGCTTCCGCTGTCCAGTTCTGCCCGAGTTATCGTCCCCAGATCCACTGCACAGCGGGTTCACCAGGTTGGTAGCTCTTCGAGGAGGCTCCAGGATAGGAGCTGCCCCTCTCGATGGTATCTTGCGATACTATCAAGAGAGATATTAAGAGACTACAATTCCATTTTAATCTCTAAAAAAGTTTAGAAAACATCCTCGAGTCGCGAATCAAACATACTCATATATTATACCATCTTCGCTCATCTCAATCCGCTGTAAATAAATAATTATTGCTATTCTGTAACGTAAAACGGTTGACACTTGCTTCTTTTGCAATTCTCGATGCTGCTCAAATCAGCGCACAAATAAGATGCCTGAAAGTTTATAACGATACTTCACTTCACAACCTTCAAATAGTCTTGATTGTATATTGGTTTGTGCGTTCGTTTGTTGTCAGCGAGATTAAAAACAGCAATTTTACTGTTTATTTCTTAATTTTATTTCTTAATTTATTTCTTAAATTTCCAGATTCACAACTACGCAAGGAAAATAAAAAAGTCAAGTGTTAAAATTCTTAAAAAAATATCGCAATCTCCAAATAAAGTTACAACTGCAATGTGTGGTCTATAATAAATCATGCGTATACAAAATCAAAACAGTAGACAACTTTCTCTTAACATTAATAATGAAAGTAGATGAACCTGCGATCGTATGTCAAAAAATTTTCAAAAACTTCATAACCTGACAAGAAATGATTACTCCATATTTCTATATAAGGCAACGATTGATGAAGTAACTAAGGAAATACTAAAATAAAAAAATCCCGATCGATATCGCCAGGGATATATAACATACTCGTTTACTTATTGAAAAGACAGAAAGATATACTTGTAACGCTGCTTTAATTTCTATTTAATATGAGCATGAAAATCGACACTATCCCTGATTGTTATAAAATTATTAAGATTATAAAAAGACATAAAAAGGCGATGAATCAAATTGCGATAATTACCGGGTAATTTCACTAATGCACCAAAATTATTTGAAAAAAATATTGTATCTTTATTCAATAAATTTGGCTTGCTATCAGAAAACCAATTTGGATTCCACAAGCAATGATTAGCTGAAATAGCCATTTTAAACTATACGAAAGCTTTAACTCTAAATGTCTTCCAGTCGCAATTTTTTTTTGACCATAGTAAAGCTTTCGATTGTGTCCAAATATGTATTCTGCTCAAATTTGTATTCTATTGTATTAGGGAAGTTGCACTGAATCTCTTTGAAACATAATCAACTAATCGTAAGCAGTGTGTTGAACTCACTTACGTCGAGAATACTCTAATAGAAAGGTCAATCTTGTCTGATCCTATAAATGTTTCGATGGAAATATCGCAAAGATCAATATTGGCCCTTTACTCTTCATCGTCTACTTCAAAGATTGTAACACAACCCTTAAATACACCATTTGTTGATGATAAGAGCTGTGTCATAATTGCGGATGGAAACACTAAAAATGGAAAAGATCACGACCCTTGATAGTATCGATGACTGGTTCAGGGGAAACAAGACTTGTTTAAAAAGGTTTAAAACAGTGCTACTTCATTTCACCCCATATAATTAATATCAGTTCAATTTGAGTCACGGCATTAGCATTGACTATAGCGCCAATTTTTTTGAAGTGCGCATATTGACAACTGATTGAATTGGCACAAGCACTTCAGCCACATTAAAGATAAGCTATCCTCTGCATCTTATGTATTGTCTCTGATCTGGTCATTTATGAGCAAAAAATGCGATATCAGACTAGTATGGGTTTGTAGAATCCCATCTGAGATACGGCATATTGATGTAGGGTATGGACACCGTATATCACAGATGTTTCCATTCGGTAAAATCATGCAGTAAGATCCATCCATCGTGCAGTAAGAACATACCGCCAACAAGCAGCACGTCATTTCTTTTCTCGCCAATTCGTATCATAGTTTCAGGTACTTCTTCATCTAAAGGCTTTAGAACTTCATAATTCTCTAATCTGACCAATAGTCCAATATGTATGTTTATTGTACACTACATTTTTACATATTTTAGGTGGCTTGTAGTTTGCTAAATGAAGGATCTTAGGTACAAGTAACGCCGCAGGTTTTAGATCGGCGTCGGTGTTGTAACCAAATTACAACAAGACATCACCAGGAAGCAGCACCTGCGTGGTCGGATCTACGTGAGCAATGCGCGTCAGTTAACGCATCATGTGTGCTGTCAAAACTTCGCACCAGATCTGATTCTCGGGTGAGTTCGTCGAACTAAGGGTCTTTATTATAATATATTTCCACTGCTCGCAGATAGCGGAGAAGGCCTACAAAATGTTAGGTTTTGTCCTCAGAAAGAGAGACGGAGAGAAATTAACTATTAACAAACAGAAACAATTTGTCTAGTACATCACCCGACACGACATACGGATAGACTGCAGAATTTTAGCATGTTGTCCCTTGGTGGTGTCTCTCTTTTTTCTCATATGGATCTGCTGCACGATATCGTAAATGGGTCAATAGACAGCCCTTGCTTAATGCCTAATGGTTCAAGGCTGAAGTCGAGGGCAGAAATCTCACCCATCACCTGGGCAGTTTTAACGGCAGTAGTCATTTTATATACCCGGGTTGTCATTTTATATACTTAAAAGGTAACTTAAGAATGGATGTCCGTATGATTTAAACACAGAAAATCACTTTAGTAGTGCATAAAGAGATTAAACATACCTCGGAACACAAGGATTAATTCACCTGCTAGTTGATTTCACCCATAAAAAACACACTAGTGCAACGATCTCTTCATCGCATAAACACGGTCTCGTGTGATAACCATAGCTCTTCCAAACCCGGTTAGTCTATTACGTGTCGATACAGGTCTACGAAGAAGACAACGTGGATGTTTGCTAATATCAAATGCCATACCAATTTTATCATACACTGAACCGGCGAATATGCATTAAAATTCACCAACAAAATTTATTATTGGATATTCCCAAACTTTGAGAAACAGAGGTTCTCTTAGCTGATCAGCGGCGGCGGCGCGAGCATTCCATGTGATGTTACTTTACAGTGTTTACTTTACCACGCTCGAGATACCTTCGCTGGTAATCCAATTTATGTCAATTTATGACAGGAAGTGTTTGGCATGTAATGACTTTGTCAGTGAAAATTATGCCAGTCGGTTCAGTTGAGCGCATGCACACACAACACATTACACACCCACACACACAAACCCTCATTCACGCAAATGTGCTACGCTATTTTGCGGTTGGCTGTTTTCACACCATTCTTTAACCATCTTCCTCTTCAGATAGTTTTTTTCTTCAATTAAATAATTTCTTTTTAAACTTAAATAACTGTAATTTGTTAAATAGTGAATTTTAATTTTATTTTTAAATAATTGGCAAACCAATTTCAACTATCATCACTACTTTTCCTCTGTATAATGATGGAAGAAAACAGGTACAAAACAAAATACTAATATCAGACTGTGACATACTTATTACATTGGCAGAAGAGCATGTACTGACAATGTTATTTCAATGTTTAAATCTAGCAACATTGATAAGTAAATATTTTTGTTTTATTGACACTAAAGTAACATAATATACGAAAATGCTGGAGGAGTCATAATTTTGTTAAGTAAACCGTTAAGGCTCTCTTATTGTCATAAATTCATAAGTATTGCGAAATTCAAGTTAATCTAATTTGAAAGAAATTTGAAAGCCACATTTATAGAAAATTTTAAGACATAAATACCTATGCAAGCC
>JAOPUG010000276.1:15708857-15720753 GCA_027564375.1 Micropterix facetella | reverse complement strand
TTTATTATGCATGCCGAAGTGTATCGCAATGGTTGTCCGAGGTGCGGCGCTTTGGATGCAATATACAGTTTGACAATACGTATCGTTTATTAGGTTCTGCCAAACTGCATTACGTAACAGCGCGTTCGTTGCTATATTGTTTCTGAGTAGAATACACAGTTTGGCAATACTCGACCCCGTTGGGCGCTAGGACCGAGGCTGGCGCCCGTCTGTATTTTTTTAAATACTACCGGCTTCCGAGAGTTCTTATTCGTGATCCGCCACTTGCATAAGAGGTACTACATTATTAGGTATTAAATCTTAAGAAAAAATGTTAGAAATTCAACTCTCAATTAAAATGAGCATTTCGAGAATGTGTAGTTACCAATAGTTGCGCAAATACACCTCCCCTCTTTGGGCTACTTCCTACTCGTTCCATGTTTCGCACCAAACCTGCGGAACATGTTTCTCTGTGGCACTGCAGCAGTCATTAGCGAATGCCATCGCCTTACCGAAATGACACGAGCAATTAATTATTATGTTAAGTGAATGTAAAGTTCGCGCATGCTCGGTCGCGCCTTATCTTTGCCTGGTCCTGTTCCTTTTAATACGCACTCGTTAAATTGAGTGATATTTTTAATTGCCTTCGCAAATTGCGACGAGGAATAGGCCGCCTTTGGAGGGGTTTTAATACTTACCTAGGTTGTTTTGAACGTCATTTTTGCGACAGTGTCTGGAAGAGGTGCAAAAAGAAGACAGTCTACAACGACCACCAAACATGAAAGAGGAACAGATGTTAATATTGGTTTAATTTATATACTTTATATTTATATTTTATATTTTTATATAAAAGTTTCTAAGATTACCTACGTGGAAATTACCCAAACTGCGAATATACCCAAATTATGATATTTCTACTAAGTATTTCTCATAAAAATATCTTTAACAGTCTTTCTTATGCGATGAGGGTTCTAAAATAAATACGTGAGTTACAACCAAATAATAACGTACAACGAAGACATGTAGAACATAACTAAAAAAGATTTTGTTTTTCTTTTTTGGACTACCATTTTTTAAAATCAATGTATCTTTGCATTGGCACGAAATGACTGCTGAAAGAGTAAATTCAGTCTGAGGGTTGTTAAATGGCCGTTTTGAATGCTTGGACAGCTTCTTCCGGGTCTCGAATCCGCTGACCGCGCAACTTATCACTTACAACGGAAATTCATTTTCTATTTCTTCATTTTCATTTTATTCATTCGTTTCATTTTCTTCATCGACACGTCAATTCCTAACTGTCATTGTTGCCTATACTATACTATGTTTTGTTTTCGGTAAACGGGCGTTAGGTTAATTAAAGACCAGTGATTAAGGTGACTGCCTCTCTCGAACAGTGAAAAACTGACAATTTGCGATAAAATTTAGGCGACACCCGCGTACATTTAAACAAAAATAAAAATATGGGTCTTGTAACAAATTTCCTAATCTTTAGTATTATAAGAGGAAATTTCAATATTTAGACTTTTCTGAATACAAATAAATAAAAGCTGAAGTCATAGCCGTTATGTAATATGCATTTTTATTATAATATATAGGGGAAAACAGCTTGAAACTACTATAGTTATTGGTAATAAGTACCTACCAAGTGAATTATTAAAATGTGATGATGCAATTTTTTGCCTTCTTTTTTATTTTTTCATTAAAACTTTCAAAACCCAAAAAAAAAAAAAAACATGCGCGATTTCAGAAGAACGGTATCTCCGTGCAAGCAATAATCTTTCGGCGTATCGCGATCCGCTGCTGTTTCACTTGCAGTAAGAATAGTATCTCCGCCCAATCAATAATACGCTTTCGGAGTATTGCGGCCCGCTGGTGTTTCCCTCGGCATATCATTCCGCCACATTTATTTATCCAATAGCGGTCCCTCAAGCAGCAATATGACTGGTGGTACTAGTTTATTCCGAAGTAGTAGATTCCCGATCATTGCGGTGTGCCGTGGCGTAAACTATTTGCGTTCAACTATAGAGGCAACCAAATTTGTCAACAAAAAAAAACAACTACACTTTCTTGAAAATTGCGTATGAGATCTGCTCCGTCTTCCTTCAGTGATAAAAATTGCCGAACAATGTCTGAAAACCATGAGGTTTTAAACTAAGTTAGGTAAAATAAAACAGAGAAAAATATATTCCTTTATTATTAGAATTGAATCTACAATTGATCAAATACTCGAATTGAACAGAACTAGAATGAAATATGAATAACCCGGACCGATCTATTTTTATATGGAAACAATAGAGCAGTACCTATCTAAAGAATAATTATTTAAATAAAAAAAACATTTCCAGTGCTTATTTCTAGGTCTCGTGACCAAAAATGCATCTTGAAAATGTTACGTAAAGTTTAGGCATTTAGAAAATAATATTTCCTTCTTAAAGTTTAGCGTTGATTTTATTATTAGTAATCGAAACAGATCGCACTTAAGACCTCATCATATCTTTAATTAGTACAAAATAATAATAGGTACATATCCGTATATTTTATTACATACATTCTATTATACTTATCAAACATGTTTTTAAAATCAGTTTTCAACCCTTAGGTTAATGTTTATAAAGTTCAATATAAAAATGTTTACAATACACTATTTATGACAAGAATTTTACAACTATACACTATTTATGACGCATAGACTTTGACAAGAAACTCGATGAGAAGGTAATCTATAAAAGTATTATATAAAATCTCATGTATTTAAAAAAAAAACGAGGAAAACTCTTTAACGGATAATAGGGCTTTTCAATAATAAAGGCGTTAAATTTGGTTTGTTTGATATATTTGGTTTGCTTAATCAAGGTTTGCTTGATATACAGAATCATCCCTTGAAAAATATTCCCGCCCGTCCCGAAAATTAAAATTGGTAACTACCGAAAGTTGGACTTGGCAGACGTATCTTGAGGTACTTAAGAGTATGATAAGACGTCCCAACCTATGGCACAATGTATCAGTGTATTCCATCTGAGACTGCTGTCCACGACGAAGTTAGAAGATAGTGGCATTCTTATTTTTTATTTAGCTTTCAATAAGCCCGTTTTTACAACCCGCTTGAAACAACAGGGTACCTAAAATATAAATATGCCATGCAATAAGTGTTAATAATAAAGTAAATTATTGCCACCATGTAATAAATTTAATAGCACCGCAGTATGCAAACGTCAAATACTAAGTGGTAATAAGCAGTTACGTTGAAGACTTGATTATGTGACTGATAATATGCCTCGCGTGACTGCCAACGACATCTGTGAGCCGCTAGCAGAACTTTCGTCACAATTTATCGTATAAAAGAGGGTTTACCTGCATCAATAATAATTTTAAGATACGATATTTGTTTTCCTTTGTTCGTTGCATGCTATCAACATATCATTGTAAAAAAAATCCGCTTCTTTGTCGTGAGCGTTGTTTTTTTGAGTAAGTATTGGAGAGTAACAACAGGTTTTACGGAAATAGTCGTAAAAACTAATCATCGATATTGCTACAACTAATTAGAAATACATCAGAAAACAGCAATTAAATAAAAAATATGTACGTAGTATATACCTATATTTTTCTTTGTTTTATAATATCATGAAAGTCAAGCACTTTAATATTAAATATAAAATTTCATTATGATAAATATATAATTAATACATATATTAAATAAATTTGCCTTTTTATGTTTTTACATATGACCACTAGTGTAATTTCGTAAAATTTTATGTTTCATTGGATGATGTTTTACGATTTTAGTAAAGCACCAACTCAATGCGTAGAATCGCTTCGTTCAACTTTTGGTAATGAAGCTACCTCAGAAAAAAGTGTTTACAATTGATTTGGAGAATTTCGTCGCGGTCGTGTATTTGTCAGTGATGAATTTCATGAAGGTTGTTATTCCAAAAATCATTGGCGCTGTGCGCAACATGATTGAATGAAATCGGCATATGATTTACAGTAAGATAGAGGCATCTGTACGCGGACTTCCGCCTGCGGCTTCCTGCCGAGTACGGTCTCGATTTCCGCTCATACCTGTTAAGGCGACGATATATGTAAAAAAATCTCATAAGAATATCTCATACAAATGCGCCGAACGAAGACGGCTCGGCGCATTTGTTAGAGAATATTAATAGAAACGTGCTGTAGAACATATTATTGTTAAAATACATTAATATTTATTTTTTTTTAAAATATCGATGGTACTGCAAGCTTAATGTATATAGTAAAAAATACCAAATTACAAAAAACATGCGATAATAGTGAATATATGTAGATGAAACTTGCACTTTTCATATATTTTTTTAAACAAAAAAACCTAAATTTTCCAAAGTTCTGCTATAGTCATACACTTTATTGTTAAAAAGCGTTATATATTTTTTTAGCTTCTTTGTCATGTCACAACTATTCCTTTAGGTGATCGAAAAACAGTTAACGCTGAATGGTATAAAACAACTAGTTTGGCAGAAGTCATTGACGAAATTAGGAATAAAGGCGAAATGGTCGAATAATTCTTCATCAAGACAACGCCAGCTCTCATGCAGTAGGTATGTCAAATAATTGATTATTTGAAGGAGAAAAACATTGAATTAATGTCTCATTGGCCGTATTCACCTGATTTATCGCCTATCGACTTCTTTGTGTTCCCGAATGAGAAACAAAAAATGCGTCAACAACAATAATCATTGACTCAATAAGCAGTTGAAGTCTTCTAAGACCATGTTTTTGAGATACCAATATCAAAGTGGAAAAAATGTTTCGAAAATTGGTTTGAAAGCATGCAAAAGTATGTAATGGTATATCAGTATATAAGCAAGAAATATGATGTGCTCCATATTTGTACTGCTACAACTAAAACTTCATATTGGCTGAACCGTTGACAATTGATACATGCTTTGAAAAAAAATAAACAGTGCGACGTTTCTCGGCCAAACGAATATATACGAGTCAGGAATATATTAGTACAAGCAGAAATCTGTTGGTGCATGAATTAGATACGGCTGTACAACACTACCTAATGTAACCGACTTATAGTTGTATTTTCTCCTAATAGATGGGAATACTGTTCGTAATAAAATAAAAATAATTAAGTTCCGGTTATGATCAATAATAATATTATATATCCCGGCGTATAAAGGATATTATATCCGGTTATGCATATGCAGATTATTAACGGGGTCAGGTAGCACGCGCAAATTTTGGAAATCCGCCGTACACACCACATTCACTATATCCCAGTTCTAAAATACATAGAGAAGAAGATTTATCTCTACCCTGGATAGCGGTGTGGCGGTTGTAACATCGTCGAAATGTCAGGTGCTAGACCTTTACGCGGTAAAATCCGTCTTTGTTTTATATATATATACATGAATTTTATTATTCCATCAAAAGAAGAAAGGAGCACGAGTTCCTTGTTCCTGACAGCTTCTAAAGTTGAGATATCTATGATGATAGCCAACATCCAAAGAAAAGAAGGCACCGGAAGAAGAAGAATAAGAAGTATCAAGATGTCGTTCGGTGCTATTTACAGGTAGAGGTAAACCTATTTAACATTTATAAAATGCAGTTCCTAACATTTTCTAGAAATTACAAAAAACTACTTCGACCGTGTCCTTTCCGAAATGGTAGCAGACTTAGCGTGTTTTAGCAGCAGCACGCTCTAAAGCAAAATGTCACATTTGATATATGGCTCTTAATCACTGCACACGCAGACTTCATTCCCACTATTAAAGCGCTTTTGCACTAACCTATCAAGGAAGCAGGGAAAATTCGGTCGATTTAAAAACCGGAAGACGACGATGATTTTATTTTTATATGTGTACTTTAAATATGAGTTTTTATGCATACCATGGTTATTCATGCGAATGCATCGGAAGCGTGTTAAAATATAGTTTATATTCATTGAACTTCATCAAATTATCTATGATCCGTGGAATAAATACTACATGCAAATAATTGCTTGTCTTTAACCTCAGTTAATTATTTTTACTGATCTACTTTCCGTCTAGGCCACACATGGCATTTAATTAAAAGTGAAAATTTCATTTAACAAATCCTATAAGTTAGTCATGAGACAGCAAGGCAACCCCTTGATCTTATGGATAGTAGGTTCAAATAGCAGTCGTTCAAAATAAAATAATACTATTCGTAGGAATTCAAAACAATAATTTTACAAAGTAAAATTTTCATTTAAATAATACGTCATTTCAGTAGTCATACATTTAATGTTATTAATTAGTAATTAAGTTTGATTTGTTATAATATTATAATGGTCAGAAGTATTTTTGAAGTCTCTGCGGATGATTCGACGTAAGTAATCCATATTTGAGAAGGCCGTGCTGCCAAGTGTTTCAGATTTACCTATTAGATGGCAGTGATTAAAAAAAAATATTTACGATTGTTATTTTTTAAAATCTCGCACAAATCTGAAATAACATATTCTATAACCACAAAATGAATACTCCTTTTCAAACTTAGTAATTTACTATTCAAGTGGCACAAAGTGGATCACACGACACTTCAAATACTTCGTGGACAATTCTATCATGCCGGCGTTCGCAATGTTCCTCCTATAGAGACTTTAAATAATACCGTTTTTCTATGTTCGCTTAGATACTATCCGAAAATGCTGAGATTTTCTCAGAAAAAAACACAGCGCAAGACCAACGATACTTTCGCTGCAACCCGTCACTTTAGCGAACGAAACGCGATACAAAATAATGTTCAGAATACGAAGTATAAGTTAGTTCGCCTATTCTCCAATAGGGCCACCAAAATAGGAGAGTGTTTAGAATACCGAATGGACCAATTGTGAGACCAATTGAATCACGATCGTACTAGCAATGCTGATATATTGACAAATCCATTTTTCCTTTTTACCCACAAAAATAGTACCATTTGTGAAATCCACCTTGTCACCTAATGGCAACATTTTCTAGGCAAGTGTTCGTAGGATAACGCGGCGAACAGTGGTAACCGATCCAAGCACGGACCGCACTCAACGTAAAAAGAGAGCCAGTTGTCAACGTAGCTACGAATACAGCCATTCTCAAATTGCTCGTGAATACAAATAGTTCAGATATCTTAGATGTTATAATGGCCAATCTGTGGGAAAATTCCGACCCACTTGTGTTTTTGCCTATACCTTTATATACCGTTACATAGTCGTTATGAAAAATTTGAAAAGTCCCCATAAATCCCATGCACGCTAAACTTTTTACAGCGGATTAAAGTCAAGAAAATTATTTTTTTGTAAATATCTGGGATTTTATTAATTTTATTGTAAAGGTAGTTAGGACTTGCGCGCACTGCCACTTGTGCGAGTGCAGCACCGCACTGCCACGTGCATAGCATTATTTAAAAAGACGTAGGTTCTACGAGTAAAGTGTGAGTGTTTTTATAGAGAATTTTATAATCTACTATTTCACCTTAACTAGTTATGCCATAAAATTATTATAATCCGAGATATTAACAAAAACTGATTTTCGTGACCTTTGATCTGATGTTGAAAGTTTAGCGTACATGCAATATATGTGTACTTTCCAATTGTAGTTTCTAACTACTAAAAAAAGGTACATGCAAAAATTCACGTGGATCGTTTTTTTTCCGCAGGAAAACTAACATGACTGTACTATAGTCGCCGCATTACAAAGTGGTCACTGGGGCCATAAAATTAGGCGATCGACCGGTAGGTACCTGTGGTCACTCTCAGTAAGGCCATGCAAGTGCGAAAGAGATCGCATGATTCTAATAGTTCGTCGCGAGTGACCACGTTGTAATGCGGCGACTAATAGATACTATTTGAGGTTTTTCACGGAGACTTCAGAAAATGGTGAATCTGTTTACAGGATACTATAACACTAAATTAATATCTTCATCTTAGGACGGGGATAATAATTTTCGACAACCATGGCTAAAAAAGGTGTAGGTGACTTGCAGTCGCGTATAGTATGTCGAAAGTAGGTAACTCTCTCTTCCCGCCAATAGGTTGCGTTGCACCGATCAAAAAGCCTTCCCTTCGTTGTGTTAAATATTAATCGGTATTTTTTCTTGTAAATAGGTATTATCACGTGGTGACTATGACGATTTTTTCCATTTTACTAACTTCATGAGCGTAGCACAAACGGAAACCATCCGGCATTAAATCGCAGCAATGATTTCCGGATCGGTGAATCTAAAAGCGCAACACACCTTACATGATCGCTTGCAATCACCTCCGGGTAATAAATGTGCATTTACAATTAATAAAATCCGTATTATACTTTCATTGCGCAGTGTGTTATTGCCGAAGACGCAATAACGGGCAATTGATTGATTGCCTGACAGCTATAAATGGGACAATAGCCATTCATTGGATGCCGTTTTCAATCAGCAGCCTGATAATTTGCGACGCCCTATAGCTGGCGCCGATTGAGTCGTCGCGACGCGTTGCGTGGATGTTCGTCGCGAAAGAGTTATTGTCTTTCTAAATTATGGCCTGCCTATGGATTTGTCAGAATGATAGATGCAATAAATGTGACGCTGAAGGCTTTTCATAAGACTAGCAAAACCTTGTTTGTTTAGGCATAGGTGGCGACGATGATATAAAGTTTGAAGTCATCCACGGAAATACGATGCTTATAATGTGATGGCCAGATTAATAGAAACAAATCACCGTAACTATTACCTGATAGTAATGATCAGCACTTAATAGGAAATTGAATGGAAAGGAGACTTAGGTATATTAACCTAGCTCTAATAAAAAATGGGGAAAGATATTCAAAACTACTATAAAATAATGAAAAAAACTAGTAAGATATAAGGAAACTCCTAAAATCAAAAGGGTGACATAAGATCGATCCCTGTGGGACACTGATTTATAGTAGCGGTCCCGACGACTATACTCCATTTAAATCAACCACTTTTTCTATCCTATTATCTAACTATGATAAAATTAAATACGCAGCTGTAAGTATATCTTATTCCTTAATGTTTCAGTTTTATTAGAAGGGTTTCATGATTATTACAACTAACGCTTTCGAGAAGTCTATAAAATACCATTAGCATAATGTGGTTTTCCCAGGATTAAAATATATTTTTAATCAGTATCACTTCAGCATCTACGAGTATTATAGAGCAGCATTTGGTGAATATATATTGCTGGCTATGTAATAACCCAGTCTTAATAAAATGACAGCATCTGATTGAAAATAAAGTTTTCAGATTTTTTTCTAAGAATTGACAATACTGAGATTGGTTCAAAATTCGCTGGGTCTTGTTTATCTTCACATTGAAACATTAGTACTATTATAATTTTCATATTCATAAGATCAGTATAAATACCGTAATCAATATATTTGATAAAAATACTTAGGCCACTAATCAATTTCGAGATGTTCGTGATTTAAAACTGGAATGCGTCTGTATCCTAAGATTCTAAATAGGAAATTTTTTTAAATATTGAAATTGAAAGGCCATTTACAAAAATTAAAAAAACAATACATTTTTTAGTATTTATTCTGTCATCTCTTCCCGCCTTTTCGTCTGCTACAGTGGAGCTCAAACGAGAACATTTGAATGCTATGATCTACTATGACTTTAAATTTGTTTTATCTGAAGTGTTAAGCTTTAATCGTTTAAAATCCGCTTTAGGCGAATCTGCTCACAAATCACATTTAAGGGCATATAGAGAATCTTACATATTAGTTCGGTTAGAGTTCATACCATCTTACACGAACATCTTGGCGTGATGAAATTTTGTTTTCATTGGATACCTCGTGTGCTCTCCGAAACGGAATAAAAAGCCCGTGTGGATTGGTGCCGAGGCTGACCAGGCTGACGAGGCTGAGCCGTGCTGACCATTACTGGCGACAAAAGATGAATATATCAGTATGATCCTGATGGCTAATTGCCAAAAAATTGCAAATATCTCGAAACATTGGTAAACAAATAGTTGTCAGTTTTTATTTTCATGGAATGGAAATTTTGCGACATCAATGCTGGGAAATTGTAGATCAGCTAACTCAGAATAGTACGCAATAGTAGCATTGCCAAAAGTTTTCAAAGCTGTGCAGGAGATAAGACCAAAGGCTGGGCTTAGAGGAATCATGCTGCAGCACGACAACGCGTCTTCACACGCTACCCTCATAACAAAGGCGTATATTCAATAATCTGGTATTGAAACCCTGACTCATCTACTTTACATCCCTGACTTAGCTCCCTGTGACTTCTTTGTATTCCCAATTGTCAAGAAAATATTTTCTATGAAGTGCCGATGAAGTGGTGGCTGCCTACAAATCAGCAATTTCTGACCTGTCGGGGGAAGACTGGAATAAATGATTCCAGAGCTGGTTTAGGCGGATGAAAATTTTCATACAGAACATTTTGAAAAAAATATAATATATGTAAATTATAAAAATATATTGTTTAGTGTTAGCGCGTCTTAAAACTTATATAGTGACCTACGTAATGCCTAAATGAGTGGCATTAATATGAAAAATCGAATTAAAAATTTTGGGTGATAAGTCGAATATATCTTGTTTTTTTTTTAAATTTAGGGTTTTAAAATATTCAATAATAGTTTGAACCTCCACATGCCAAAATTTGAAAGATGAGTTACACGAGGACACAGTATCGTGTAAAAAAACTCGTAACGTATTACGAGTTTATGTTAAAAGTAGGAGACGAATTTAGGTTAAAAGTACGAGTAGTTAATATAGAATATTTATTAGTGAACATTTTCTCGAATGCATCTGCTACCTCTTTATCGGAAGTTATCATCTTATTATTTATATTTATTTAAGTGTCGCTAGATTTTATCTCACCAATTTCATTGTTAATTATATAACACTTTTGACTTATCACATGATTTTTTTATTTATATGATTTGACTACAAATTATTTAAAATTATTTTGAGTATTGTTTTAACGACATTTAATTCCTACAAAATAGTTCTGTTTCTAGTAATAAGCAAGAAAAGCTATGAACGTTTAAGGTTAAATCATTTTTCATTTGTCTCTTTCATTAGTTTAAATGATTATTAACCTTCATACCAGAAAAATCAATAATAATGATTATTACATGATTTTTTTGTTATATTTCTAAGAGGGCGAAATATGTTACATACCAATAATTTAACAAGTTGTTTTTTTTATAAAATTGTTTGTCCCGAAGCTACGCCTACGGCCCGGCTGAACGTTGCCAACCTTTAATTTTGACATGACGTTATCATAGATTTTAATTGTTGGATGTATACCTTTAGCAATGTTGATAAAACCGGGAGCAGAACGGAGAGACAGCGTATTAAACGGAATCTATTGGTCTCTTTCATACACCCACTCACTTCATTACCTACGCTAGAAAAAGAATACGTTCCTATCTGTAGAGTTTATTCCATTTTCAGAATGTCACCGAAGGTTTCCAACTTTAAAATGTGGGTCGACGCTTTGAATGACTTCGTACATTTTAATAGATGAAAATGTCAATTGGCAATGTTAATAATGAGGCATCAACGTACAACAGAGAATATATTTATCTTTGTCAAGCGCCCGAACTCGCAATATTCTAGAAATATAAAGAGACTACAATGAAAATACATTTTTTTATGAATATCATCGCTGTGATCATTCGTATGTAACGTTATTTTGTTTTTTATAATACCTACGTTCGAGGGTAATCCAGATTTAATTGAGGAATAAAACACTCATCCTGCATGCAGGATGGATATGTGCGCGGCGTTTTAGAGTTCGGATCATCGATATGGTTACTACAATATAATGTATATTTTATATAAAGGATGTTTTTATAGAGGTATAGAACTTTGAAATGGAATAAAACAAAGATGATTTTTTTTTAAATTGACATGAAATTTACTTTATTCGAAAGATAATCTTCTGGCATTATAATTTAAATATG
>JAOPUG010000276.1:15578017-15590661 GCA_027564375.1 Micropterix facetella | reverse complement strand
CGGGCAGTGCTGCGCGAGCGGCCGGGCGGATCGGACGTGATGGTGGGCGGGCCGGCGTCGCGGCCGCATGGCGCGCGCACGTGAGAGGCCGCGGACGCGGAGAGCCGCGCCGGCGAGCAAGCAGCCGCGATGGCGTCGTGCGAGGAGGCGGCGGCTGAGCCGCCGCCGCGGGACGACTGCCTCGACGTGCGCAAGTGGTGGTGCTTCCTGCTGTCGTCGATCTTCACGTTCCTCGCGGGCCTCGCCGTCGTGCTGCTGTGGCGGGCGTTCGCGTTCGTCTGCTGCCGCAAGGAGCCCGAGCTCGGCCCAAATGACCCCAAGCAGAAGGAACAGAAGGCGGCGCGGCAAGGGAAGGCCGAGTTCGAGGGAACCTTCATGACGGAGGCCAAGGACTGGGCGGGCGAGCTCATCTCGGGACAGACCACCACCGGACGGATACTGGTCAGTCACAGAACAGTTGGTTCCTTACTTTTAGCCATCGCTTTTCAGTTGCGTCACCGCCTGGTCCTAGATTGAGGAAGGCGTAGGGCCGCCGATGTGCGCAGATCGATGGCGAGGCGCGATTGTCATGGACCGTGACCTACTTCTGAGTCCACTCCGTCCATCCCTGCGACCCTAACGGGCCACATCGCTGCTCCATACTCTTTGTCTTAGACAAAGTAGGTTACGCTGCGTTCGTACCCTCTACGAAGCTTGCACGACGCGACGCGCTGTATACTATATTATAGATATCTATATTCACAACGGTCGTGCCCTCTACAACATACAAGCATGCGTGGGTATGCATATATACAAACAATGGGCGTGTCCTTCTAACAGTCGGAAACGCGTAATAGGTATCTGGCGCTTCTGGCGCAGTAAATATGTACAGTCAATATTAAGCGATCTGATGTAGTGTACATGGTTTTCACGAGAGTAGATTTCACGAGAGAATACTGCTAACTAATATATGCACATCATCGCCTATTAATTTAATGTGAAGCTGACTATGAAAAGGGACATTTATTTATACCTGCGAAACCTGTATAGTGTACCTACCATCTAGATGATCTGAAATTTCATCCTAATTCTTTCCTAAAATCAACTCTTCAGAGCTGCAATCAGCTTTACACAGCTTTCTCCAAAATGTTTCGAATAGCAATATCCAAAGGAGTAATTAGAGTGCGTATATACTTTTATATGCTAGCATTATGAACCCATCATTGGCATATAACATCTAGGTAAATAAGGAGTATGAAATCATTGCGAAATGGCAGTGCAATAATCGCTGTATTTGGCTGTAATCACATTGATAGTTTAAAACTAAATGTGTATTATTATGAGTCTGTCATTAATGTATGTACATATATGCGGTAAATAAGTACTAAATTCTAATCAAGCCAAATAAGTATGTAGGTTAGTCCTCTGACTTTTATTGGGATCACCTTTTGCGTTGGAAGCTTAGACGTTGTTAGCAGCGCCAGTATCTTTATAATGTCTAGGTATATGAGCTCGACATTAAAATTGGTTTTAGTTCATAATATATAGTAAATCGTCAAGAAATGGCTAGAGTAGCAACCGCTGTCATCAGCTGTGTTCACATAATATCATAGAAAACTAAGAGTGTCGATATATTTTTAATGGTTGGTGGTACGAGTATGTTCTAGGTACTAAATTTTCATAAAATCGAAGTACTGGTTACGTTTCAGGATTTCTTGGCTAGCCATCCTGACGTTAAAATGGCGGTTCACTTTTTTCAGTAAACGTCTCAGTTACTTGCAAGGTACCATTTTCTATGCTGTTTTCGATTTTTTATGAATAAGAAACTGAAACTATTACCTTGTCCAGCGATACTAACCGTCATAATGATTACCGAATGTCTTAATATAGGTATTTCGGGCAAGGAGTCGTTTTGCTTAGTAGCTCGATATATGAAAATGTTGGACACGGAAACATTAATTTAAAAGATGTGTAATAAGTAGGGTGCATTTTGACCGCTACAGCCTTAAAAATGATATCGTCAATACAGTTCGCGATTTTATAATCAATGATTCGAAAACTATACTTCGAGTAAGGCTCTTCAACCATCCCTGAGACGTATCTCCGTATTATAAATGATCTTTATCACCTAATAAGACGATATTTTTCCTTCTTGCCAATGTGGTGCTTCTAAGCCCTGCGAGCACGTCGGCACATTCCTCACACTCTAAGCGAACGCTAGCAAAATATTTCCCCGTACTGGCCATTATCAGTATATTCCAGCTAGGCACTATAGATTAGTGTCGCTGTCACGTGCTTTTGAGAGCACTTGGCCCTCGTCCAATTCGTTCACGAGAAAAATGGCGAAGTCAGCCAAGGGACACGAAAAGCTGCCGCAGATTGACGTAGCATAACGACATCTTTTCGAAAGGTTTTAATTAAATTATGATACGTCGCCGAGTGACATGATTAAATAATAAGTTTTTTTTACAAAAAAAATATATTACCCAAACGCAGCCGAATAAATTCCATTTTTAGGGCCAGGAAAAAGGAGACGGCCTTAACTAAGACAAGGAAAACATCAAGTAGAAGAAAACATTGTTTCCATTGTATCAAACAATATTAAAGTAGCTACATGGTTTTCGACAAGTGTCTGTAATATACAAATATATTTTGATTAAACCTATATTTAAATATGATTTTAACATCATACATAAATGAACAGATTGCTCGAAACGACGCATATCAAAAACATTTTGTTGCTATCCCCCAAACATGTAGGTGTGTGTCTATCACGAGATGGCAATGTCAATAATTGATTAATTCTCTCAGGCAAATGAATACCAAGACGAGGCTGACAATAACAATTTTGGAATTACATCAATTTCGCTTTCGCTATAAGAACTAAACGCCTTGCGGCATTGCCTTGTCAACGGCATTGTTTAGTCAATATTCTTATGGAGAGCCCCAAAACCACTTGGAACATTATCAAAGAATTAGGAATATTGTACATCACAAGACGTACATTAACGGAATACAAATTAATGACAAAATACTGGTAGAGTTTAGATTCATCTATGAAGTAGAAAAGCACGGCTCTCTGGCTTGTTTGGATGTCAAGGTGACGAGGAGAAGTTACAATACTCTCGGACATAAAATATATCAGAATCGCAGACACACGGACAGATAGTTGCATGCCAGCTCACATCATCATATCTACCATCTCCGTCCAGTGCAAACGTCGCTCGTGAATCGAGCGACGCTGCATTGCGACGCTGAGCATTTTCCGCAGGAGATGGAACATGTCAATGATGTCCTTCGAAAAAATGGTTACTGATAATATCATGAGACACGTACACGATCCAATACAGACGACACTCAGAAAACGAGCAGATCATTGCATTCTTAGGATACGTTAAGGGAGTGACAGTCGGTAAGGGCGAAGCTAAAATATCCGATATGAAATCGATCTTCAAACCGACCCAAAATATAACTATAAGATGTAAATGTTGTAATACCACGGCAAACCCCGGGTGTATAAAATCGAATGCAGCTGTGGGTTCGCTTACGTTTGACAAACGAAGCGGCCCACAATCACTCGACTGATGGAACACAAAAAGGCTTGTAAAATCTGTCAGCGAGAAAAATCGGCGATCCGCGAACACATATTGGATAACCTTTGGGTGCAATTTTAAAACCTCATTGTGCTATCCAAAGCATAATTTTACTTCCCCGCTCGGCTCAAGAAGCAATTTAAATAAGAAGAATTCCAAACGTTAATAAAGACGACGGTTTCAAACTCTCTACTACCTTCTTAAAATATTCTCTACGCCCATCGCCGAGCGCAAAGACGCGAAACAAGATGCAGCGAGTGTTATGCGCACGGCAGATTTTCAAAATTTTGCGCACGATGACTCCATCACCCCCATCTTTATAATCTAAGTAGTAACAGCAGTAGTTTACTGCCTTCCCTCAGAACAATAACTGATGATGATGGACAGCACTTTAGTCTAGCCTGGATATCCGCGGTCGCAATGTAGCCGAAACGATGTGTGCTACAAAGTTCACGTAGTAAATCCATTGTTTTACCTTATTTCTAAAGAAATTACAAATTATAGACCCATAGCTATTATAAACACATTAAGTAAAATACTAGAACGACGTGTTAAACAACAACTGAGAAATTATTTAGAGAAAAATAAACTATTAGCTGAAGGACAATATGTAACCCAAGACGCAATCTTAACAGTGACAAAATATATTACAAGTAGACTAGATGCAAAAAAAGATGCATATGGTTATCTTTCTTAAACAGGTCAAGCCTTTGACACTGTACCACACGACAGACTGCTTAACAAACTAAAACAACTTGGAATTAACAATACAGAACTCGACTTGTTTATAATCTATACATACACTGGACGTATACAATGCATACAATTTAATGACGTAGCTAGTAATTGCTTAGTCAATTATTATGGAGTGCCCTAGGGTAGTACATTAGGTCCAATAAGGTTCCTCATATATATATATATTGATGACTTATGTAGACAAGGCATATCAGGAAATATTGCATCTATTGCACACGATACAGTACTTTTATTCGAATAGAGTTCATTCTAAAAAAATCAAAATAGCAACAGCTGGACTCAGACAAATATAAACATGGTTAAATGACCATTTACTAACGTTAAACAAAAGCAAAAGGAAATTCATGACTAAAGCATAGCATAGATAGACAAACACAGCCAAAACTTGAAAAAGGACTAAAATAAACGACTGCGATGGAATACACTGTTTATATCAGCCAATAGAATAAAATTGATGCATTAAATATTCAGGTTTAGACAACTATTATCCATGGCATAAAGAAATCGACACTAGTGTAACCAGACTAAGAAAATTTATTTTTTTATTTAAGAATATACGTAACATAGTTAGCCTCGAAATGTTAAAATCGACATACTATGCACTTGCTAAATCTGTCGTCAGTTACGGATACGTGGACTGGGACGGTGCGGCGAAAACTAATCTTGTTATTCACAGTGGATATGAATAAAAATAAACCTTGCTGCTTCCTATCCGAACATCTCTACGAACTTCCAAGTGCTTGACATCTGCTATGGTTCTTAACGGTTCCATGTAGCTTGGGTTATGATTGCCTTTATGTTAACTTGGCCGGCTCAGCTCGCGGGACAGCTCCTATCCGAGAGCCTCCTCGAAGAGGGATAAACCTGGTGAAAGCGGGACGGAACCCTATGCGGTGGATCCGGGGACGGAAATTTGGGCTGATCTGGACATCTGGCGCGCTGGGCGTGCAAACTGGCCATGCTGTCACTGACTAATACCCGAAGGAGTTTAGAAGTGTATGTTCTTAAGAAAGCGGTGGTAAATAGGTACAAGCTGCTTATCCTTAGATACGATATATGGGCTAACGGATCTCGGGTGAAAGTTGTCGAGTAAAGTACGCCCCGTACCCGCGATATTCCAGTAATGAATGCCGCTCGCTTGAGGTAGGGGATCGCGCAAGTGACCTCGAACCTGCAACCAGACGGGTGGTCGAAGGAATTCGACTAAACCTGGGAGTCGGGGGATGAGGCTGCCCGCAAGGGTGGTACTTCCCTGTACCTCGCCGCAATGTTTTGGCCTCTGACGGGCAATGGTGGAGCTTGGTACATATATTGTCTACGTCCCCAAGTCTCTGTGTTTCGCCTCGGGGTGATATAGGGATACAGTTCGCTGAAACTCTCCGGGGTGGACGGATTCGCCCGTAGCAGGTGACATATACTAAATCTGTGCGGTGGATCTGGGGACTGAAACTCGGGCGGAACTGGACAGCCGACGCACGGGACGGGTTAGGTTAGGACGCACGGGGCGGGTCACTCACTGATACCCGGAGGGGTTTGGAAGCGTAATGCGACTTAAGAAAGCGGGCGTAAGTACGTATACCTCAAGCTACGTACCCTTGCAAACGATACGTGGGCCACCCGATATCGGGTGATAGTGCCGAGCAAAGGACGCCCCGTATCCGCGTCAATTCCAGTGAGGAATTGCCGCTTACTCGAGGTAGAGGATCGCGCTAGCGACTTCTAACTCATATTATCATAGTGACAACATAATATACAATAAGTATAGTGGATCTAGCAAGCATTACAATGACACAAGACAGTGCAACCGACAGCAATGCCCAAACTGGCAGAGACCTTACATATTTCCAGCACCAAAAATTTACAATATACTGATTTCTGAGATACAGGACATGAACCTAACTTATCCTCGATTAAAAGACTTGGGATATGTTGGCTTTATAATAAGACCAGAGTGGAATATGAGGAGTTGAATAAAATCGTATCACAAAACTTAAATGTTACAAAGTTTACCAGGTCTATAATAGAATAATTGAATAACTTATTTTCTTATTTGACGTTCTGATTTTTAATTTTCAAATTACTACTCATTTTGTTGTAATTTATATTTAGTAATAAAGCAAGTACCACACCGACACTAACAAGATATGGCTAGTGGGGTAGTAATATCGGAATACACATTATCATTTAATAATCTTGTAGTAGTTATAAGTTTATATAAATAAATAAAATTGAATATACCTATCCGATTAAAAAGAACTGAATTTGTAGTCCAGGCATCACGTGTATAATCAATATTTGATTACTGAATTGAATAATCAATACACCTAAACATTAATGGTATAGCAGTGACTAGATTTAGATCACCGTTCATTTCGATTTTCAATTTTTTTTTCCAAAGCAATGATTTATTACGCTATCCGTTGATAAATATGCGAAAAACAAAAAAAAAAGTGATATTTTCAATTCGTGGTTATACGTGTAAATGACTTCGAAAGTAAAAACACATATACGATAGATGGAAGTTTATCAAGGAAAGTATCTAAAGAAACTGTTTAATGTCTTATATGTGCACTAGTTTGCGCGTAATCGAAAATTGAAAATCAGACAAACAAGCAAACGAGAAAGTGAATACAGTCAAATATTCTTTCTAAACCCCAGTATTCTTCTTCTTTTTCTTAAGTTTAAATACCTTGAACGAACTAAATCGTTATATCACCAGCGGATGAACGCAGAGACTTCTTGACGAAGACGATCCACGTACCAAGCTTCTCCGCTGCCCGTCAGAAGCCAACCCTTACGGCAAAGCATTGAGCAAAGACACTCGGCGAGTACCATTGCCCCCTGACTCTCATATTTGGTCAGATTTCTCCGACCACCCGTCTGATCACGGTCGCCTGAGCGGCTTCTATCTTTAAAAGCGCCAATTCGTACCGAATTTGTCGCGGATCCAAGGCGTCCTTTACTCGGCTTGCCACCCGAGATTGGGTGACCAACGGATTGTTTCTATGGATAAACATTAAAGGTAAATATCTGCCCCCGCTTTATAGAATCATACACAAGCAGACTCTCCCGGCTATTCGTTGATTAGCAAAGGCCGATAAAACCAGTGCATCAATCATCTAGGGCCGCCCGAGGTGTTCCCTCAAATCGGCCGCACAGCGGGTTCACTTTACAATACTCAGTACACAGCCGAAATGGCATTGATATACGATATCTCATATCCTTCACAACCAGTTGGACTCTGCCGCAATATTATCATGTCAAAATATGGGCGTCAACGAAACAAACAAAGTTCCCCCGTAGGTTTCTTGTACCAAGGTAGAATTCAAGCCCTATTAGTCCCTATGGTTACAACCCCTATTATTCTAGTTATGGATACGTACAACAATAGGTTCGGTGACACTTGCGCCGATATTTTACCTATTTCGACAAAACCGCAATTTATTAACGTAATACGTGACATAATTGATAATTGTATATTGATAATTACGTAATATAAAAATTTACAATTGATAAATATTCTTGCTCTTCTAATAATAATATTAAAATATTTGCGGATAACAAAAACATGCGTCAATAACTCTGGCGGGACCTTAACATAAGAGCCTTTTAAATGAATAAATGTATTAATATATTTTATTTTGGACCACACGGAATCCATATAATGTCAGTAACAATTTTAGCTTATATGAAAACGAAGACTATCGCGGTCAATTGACATTTTAAATAAGATAAAACGAATTTACCGCCGAATGCGAAAAAATGGTGAGCTTTAACGTCAAGTCTCTTTTTACGAATTTGCCCATTTCAGAGTGACTTACAGTGGTGAGAGACAAACTAAAATCTGAGGACTCCCGATTAGAATATTGCCTGACATCCTGCTACTTTTTGTGGATCGGCGATCATTACAAACAAATCGACGAAGTAGCAATAGGATGCCCCGTACCGCCGATAGTTAGCGTCTTCTACATGGAATATTTTGATGAATTACCCATCAAAACCTCCAACATTAAACCCATTCTCTGGCTCGGCTATATGGACGACACCTTCTGCATCCTAAGGGTAATATACACACGGTGGAAGAATTCCTGGATCGTCTAAACTCCATTCACCCAAAAATTAGATTTACCTATTAAATAGAAAACGACGGCTCTCTGACTTTTTTGGATGTCAAAGTGACAAAAAGAAGTGAAAATACTCACGGACATACAGTATATCGGAAACCAATACATACGGATAGATATTTGTATGCCAGCTCACACCATCATCCCTACCGTCTACGTTCAATTCAAACGTCGCTCGTAAATCGAGCACGCGATCTATACGACGCTGACCATTTTTCGCAGAAAATGGAACATGTCAATAATGTCCTTAAGAAAAATGGTTACGGAAGATATCACGTGACACGTACATTATCCAATGAAGACGAAACCCAGAAACCGAGCAGATCAAGAGCATTCTTACCATACGTCAAGGGCGTGACAGATCGAATAAGTAAGTTGCTTAACAAATTCGACATAAAAACGATCTTCAAACCAACCCAAAACATAGATCGATCTCTGAGGCCTATAAAGGACGTAATACCACTGCAAAGTCCAGGAAATTTATAAAGTCGAATTCAGCTGTGGGTTAGCCTACGTCAGACAAACGAAACGTCCCATTGCCACTCGACTGATGGAACACATCAAAGCTGTTAAAAACGTTTAGCGAAAAAAATCGAAAAATCGGCGATCTGCGAACACATATTGAATAGCGGAACTAACCACTGGGTGCAGTTTCAAAATCCCATCGCGTTATCTATAGAATAATTTTACTTTCCCCGCATGATCCGGGAATCCATTGAAATAAGGAGAACCCCGAACTTCAATTAATCGACGGTTTCAAACTCTCTAACACATGGAACCCTCTTCTTAAAATGTTCTCAATGCCCATCGTCGAGCGCGAGAACGTAACACAAGATACAGTGAGTGTTGTGTGCACGGCAGATTGTTGTAATTCGAGCACGCCGAACCCGCCGCCCCGCCACCGTTACAATCTATGCAGTAACAGCAGCAGTTTTCCGCCTACCCGCAGAACAACGGATGGCGTTTGACGGCACTTCAGTCTACCCTAGACAACGGCGGTTGCAACATCGCCGAAACGTCGGGTGTTATAAACTTCATGTGGTAAATTAGTTGTATCTTATTTATAATTTTAGCTTATGTAATAAGGTTAGTACAAGACACACACATAATACAAAATACAAAAGTAGGTAGGTAAATAATGGCTAGACTTCCCGTCGCACATGCAGTTTCCCCCAGTGATTATGCAACGGACAGTACAGCCCCTCGGCCACCACCCTTAGGACACTGTTGCCGCTACAGCGCATACGATGCATCAGAGAGGCGGTTCGTTAGCGAATGATGGCATAAAAGCCATCGGTCTAGGCCTCTGCGAACATACTTGATGCACTACAATATATTGGCAGCCCCATCAGCATCCTGAAACCATTATTATACTGAACCTTCAATGTATGCAGTTTTCTTTGTATAGTTTGCCCAATGGCTGCATGTGTAGAAATTTTGATAGTATGTTTTGAAAAGGAAGATTTTTACATCATTTGTGCACCGTGAGAAAAGAAAGGATGTTTACACTTAAAAAAAATTACATCATCAGCAAACATTAGACAATGAAACTGTTACTAACTACTCTGGTAATTGTGTCGGTATTGAAACCCGTTATAAAATTCGGAATAGTATTATAAATTCACGCCCCGGTGAGACGACTGTCACGTGTTGTTTTGCCGCCGTTTGTTATGTACATACTTACGTTATTCCTCTACATTGTTGCAGAGGCTTGAAATAATTAGGTGTTTTTATTCGTAAATACCATACATACCTATATATGTTTGGTAGTTTTAGGCTATATTTTCAACGTAACTACATACAAACATATATTTTATGTACCCTTGTATTTACCGATGTGGAGGCAAGTCATATGGGACACGTGTTTGCTTAGTCGTAAGGGCTATGTATATACCCTTAACAAATAAATAGGAAGCAATTTATTCGAATATAAGATCCCGAGGTTACCAATGACATCATTTAAAAAGCAACAGTTGTTAGAATACGTATTTTTCTGACAATCACAAAGTATTAAAAGTACATATATATTTATACATTTATATTTATAGGTACAAAATAGTACTTATATAGTAAACTGTATATTTTTAAAAATTCTTGAATTCAACTGCTGCTGCGCTGGGTCACAGAAGACGCCCACATGATTTATGTACTTACTTCGTTATTCTCTGGATACGGCCAAGTACAAAGCTTGTTACCAGTGCAAATGGAGGCAACAGTATACCTACAAAAACCTGGTCAAGAGTCCCTTTTTTTGAGCTTTTAGTCAAATAACCAACTTTTTTTTTTCATTTTACTATTAAAAACAAATAAATAATCTATGCTGATTGAGATTCAATAATAAGAAAAAAAACATATTTTAAATATAGAAAAAAAAAAATCAATATCGACAGGAAAGAACAAAATTTGCGACTGCCATATCGCTAATAATACATTTAGTTTTCAACTTTAGGGACCTTCAATCAAATAAAAACACTCTTCAACTACCACAATTTTAAAAAATATGGGTACACATACTGTATATCGCAGAATGTAGAATTTTCATTGGGTTGTTTTAGGGACCGTAAAAAATGCGTGCAAATCGGCCGAATTTCGATAACTGCTTTCAAACTTGCTTATAAGAAAATCCTCCTAGATGACAACAGTTAATTTTTAGGACATTTACCTTTTTCCCCTTTTGTTTTATGTTGCATAGTAATATTTGTTTTCCCTTCTTTTATATTCAACCTAATACATTAGGTATATACTTGTATAAATATATACCAATATTGTTTTGTGTTTTTCGCGCTCCTTACTCTAGTATATCCTGTAAACCAGACGTACAGTCTGATAATATTCCTATTTGCAGTGTGTGATTTCATCGGGTAACTCTAGTCAGGCGTTGTTTCGATTTTAATATCGGACATATTCAATTTCTGTCATACTCGTATTCAATTTATGCCATATTCAACCTATTCATGTGATTCACCGACTTCGATTCAAATCACAGAAACAAAACGAAGTAATATATCTCAGTTCGATACATATATGTAAGTTCGGTTATGGTTTGTATGGAAAATTGCCGTTCCCCTTTAAATTCATTAAACTGCACCGGTCGTCGCTATGTCGGGATGATAAATGTGGACAGGTGCTTTCTATATATATCTGACGATTCACCATTGCAGAGCAGCGAGTCCACTCCACTCCGCAGAGAGAGTTTATCAAGTTGCTTAGGGCGGTCTATAATTCCCTCGCCTGACCCAGATCGCAGGGCACCGGATGGCCCCAATGGCCCGGGCCTATCGATCCGGTCTATTTTGGACGTGGTTCAAGCCCATGCCCCAAAACTCCCCCGTCGTCACCACCGGCAAAGGTCAATTGATCGCCACGACGCGGCGCGACACGACGCCAAATCGTCTGCGAAGTGGGCCATTCAGCCCCACAATTATTCCACTCCATAATTTACTAAACTGCGCGTCTGCCCCCTATTATACATATTTATGCGTAACGTAACGACGCTACGCGCCTAGGGAATTGCAGACTATTTTGTCAGCCATATCTCGTCAGGGCGGGTTTTTCAATTTAAATAGAAAATACGCGTCCAACCATAAATTACTGTGTTTTCATTGTGTCAAAAAACCCCTAAATGAATAGCTAACTACTGAAGAGGAACGATTGCTTATTTTTAAATTTTACAAGAAATACAAAATAGCAGTGAAATGAAAAATGTTATTCTGAATTAGCAAACAATCTTACTGGTATATATTACATTGCAATTTTATTTACCGTAACTCAAATTTTAATCGTGTTGATAGAATCAGGTAATATATAGCAGCCATTTTTTTATTTAGAAAATATTAGTTTTTTATAGTAAAAATGTTACTTTTTACCTTAAACGTGAAGCAAATTTGATATATTTGCAGTAAGTCTTGCAGCTATAGCTCTGTAGAAAATGAAAAAAAAATGTTATTTACTTACTAAATATTTATCAATATCCGTATTAATACGACTGCGAATTGAAATGCCAGGAGGTGGTTTTCATAATTGCTCACATTTTTATGAAATCGTTAAGTTTCTGCTGTAATAGGGGCCCCATAAGGCCCCTAATCCAAGTAACATTTGGGATTGTCAGCTACTATGGGCGAACCCGTCCATCCCGGAGCGTTTTAACGAAATGATCGTTCTATCACCCCGAGGCGAAACGCAGAGACTTAGG
>JAOPUG010000276.1:15535200-15547954 GCA_027564375.1 Micropterix facetella | reverse complement strand
CAGTGCAATGATTAATACAAAGATAAATACAAAATGCAAAACAGATTGTCCGTTATAACTCACTAATTAATAATCGGCAGTCAAAACATTCTTTTAAATTACAATATACATTTTGTATAAGTAAAGTCTTCAAACTGCTTCTAAACACATTGGTAGTTCGAGCTTCCTTAATAAATTCGCTAATCATGCTGTAAATTTTTGGTCTGGTAATGTTCCCAGACTTCGACAGCGATTGGTTCACTATTCCGAGCTGATTCTGATTCTGGTTCACTATCAACGCAGATCGCGTCGGATAGTCATAGCTTCCGCCGTTTATGGAAAAAAATGCAAGATTGTTTTTCACATGTATCGCTACCTCAAGTATATAAGAGTACATGGACGGTACGGTTAATATGTTCAGATCTCGGAAGGGTTGTCTGGCGGAGGCGTCTGTGGTACACCGGCAACAGTTCGCATGCTCCGTGTCTGGATGACTAGGACGCGATCTCGGTCAGCAGCAAATGCCCACAGCTCCAACCCATACGACAGTAGGGCGTGCACATACGCAAAGTTGCACATGCGCAGTGTATTATTATCTAATATGGCTCGCAGGCGATTCAAAGCGTAACGTAACACGTGACTAGCCGGGGCAACTTATCGCAGAATGTATCCATATGAGGAGTGTACTTCCGCCGGAGCGCGTTGTCCATAACAAATCCTAAGAATTTGGTTAGCGCTACTGGACGTACCCGTAACGTACGCCGTTATGACTAACATTTAACCCACTGAAAATTGAAGTGGATCAAACGCATTTTGGTGACATTTAAAACGAGCCAATTCAATTGACGGTATTTATCTGAGTCGCTCAATTTAATACATCGTAATAATAGAAAATTAATTAATAACCTAATTTTCAAAAGAAGAATTGAAACTCACTATATACTGTTTAATAGATAATTTTAGACTAAATGATATTATACAATATATAATTTTCTTTCATTACAGTTTATAGCCGCTAGTGATAAACTATGGTTTATGCTGGAGATGTATTCATTCGTAGATTATTTCACAATACCCCCATCCTTTGTATCGATATACCTGGATAGAACGTGGATTGGTTAGTATCTACAATTAATAATTATATTTTAAGTTGCAGTATTTGCATTTTAAACTTGTATTTTGCAGGCTTAAGGTTTCTTCGAGCTCTGCGGTTGATGACAGTGCCTGATATACTCCAATACCTCAACATTCTTAAAACATCTAGCTCAATTCGTTTGGCACAGTTAGTTTCTATATTCATATCAGTATGGCTTACTGCAGCTGGAATTATACATTTGGTAAGTTTTTGTGCTATTATCTTGTCAATGTAGTGGAATCTTATCATCTTGCTTTATTAGTTAAACGCCGAAATCCTGCTCGATCCTGAAATTAAATTAAATCCATGAAGAATCGCATGTTTGTTTTATTTCAGCTGGAAAATTCAGGAGATCCATTGGAGTTTAAAAATCCTCAACAACTATCATACTGGACGTGCGTCTATTTTCTCATAGTAACTATGTCAACGGTGGGTTACGGCGATGTATTTTGCCAAACGGTTCTCGGGAGGACTTTCTTGGTATTTTTCCTACTCGTCGGCTTGGTGAGTTCTCACTTTCTACTGCATACCGTATTCTTAATATAAATTTTCCCTTCAAAATCAAATCAATTGAAAAAAAGATTTTCTCCTTTTAATATTTTATACTTTAATTGTTAAAAATTTCAGGTTTCCGCAGGCCATCGTTTTAAGTTTCTTAATTGATATTAATTGTATTTCCTAAATTTTATGTTGTTTAATTGGAGGTACGTTTAACAAATCGAGCACTTGTTACATTTTGTTCAGCGAGGTTGAATAAGAATTTTGAAATGTATGTTTTTTTATTTTTCTTTCAGCTTTGAGTAGAATTGTAGTATGCGTTTTTAAATTATTACAAAGCTTCATCATGCTTTGATGTTTTAATTTCCCGGATTTTAGTTACTAAACTGCCCGCCAGTCCGTTAAAAACGATGTTGGTTTAAAATGGAATAATGCAGGGCTATGGTTGTTTAGTAGCTATTGCACGATATACAAACCTTATCAATTTGTATACATATATAGATCCTTGTTCTTATTTTGCTGTCTCTCCGTTGCATGAAAACATTAAAATTTTCAGAGACAATAAATCGTTCAATTGATTGCACTCCTTTTAACCTCGCTGGACAAATGCAACATGTCTAGATGTTACTGTTAGTGTGGGAAGAATGAGCACTTTGACAGTTTTGGATGGAAGTTGAAACGGTTAAAACGGATAGGCTTTCGGGTATGGATAAGCTTGATGTTGTTGCGACGTTACGCTTACACTGTAAAGCGATTAGTTAAACGCTGTACTTATTACATTCATGCGCCTTCTCGAATCGTTCATTGTAAGATCTCTGTTACTTTGCCACAGCTTGGCAGTTTGCTAAATAAATTTATAGAGTTAACGGTTAATGTTAGTGTGATCTAATGTTTGTAAAACGAGGTGTGGCCGCGTCGTCCGCGCGTCGGGACGGTGGCACGGGCGCGGCGCCGCGACGACCGGCCACATCTCTCTCGGCCAACCGTCCGTCCGGACCTCTCCTCCGGGCCCCGATTACCCTGGCTGCTTCCAGACAGTCGGTCAATTTTGCGCTAGGTCATTTCATTTATACACACCCGTATTTCTTTCTGTTGATATCTCATCGTTTTCTTTCTCGACATCCTTCATGCCCTATCCCCTTTTTTTGCATGCACTGTGGCTCTGCCTGGCTTTGTTTTGTTGCCGATTATAAACACCTCATGCGTGTGATTTCTTTTTAATTTCCCGCTATTGCTGCTATGGTGTGGAGTCAGTATAGAGAGCTAATCGGATTGATTTGTGACGCGTTAGGAAGTGGCGCCCTCGGCCGGGTCACCTCTTAATTGACACGTACTAACGGCTTAGGGCGCCACCTGGTTTGTTGCAGGCAATGTTTGCCAGTAGCATCCCTGAGATTATAGAGCTGGTAGGAAGTAGGTCCAAGTACAGTGGCGAGCTGAAGCGAGAACATGGAAAAAGGTATTGCCGATTTAAATCATATTTTGTGGTTCATGAGGATGGCAACTCATTTCGTCGTTCCCCGAAATTTTTCTATTATAAATTCTCACACTCCGATGAGTTGCCATCGTTCCTGAAATAAATGTCAATAAGCTAGCCGTCAGTTAGCATCAGTGCCGTCAGTTGTATTATGTTCTCTACTCATTCGTACTTGTGATGTTACGTTCTTTTGATGAATCCATGACGATTTAGAGTAATCTTCATTTGTAACAGTTTCAAACAAAATGCAAAAAAAGATTACTAATTTCGTTTAATTCTATTCTTCAAAAATGCAACTAACATCCACTTGTGCGAATGTTCTATCAGATACTCTCTATATTCTCCATTATTTTTATTTTCGTCTATTTATATTTTTGTGCAAAATTACCAGTTATTAATACAAGGTTGGTTCTGGTATCCTTAGTATAATTGCATGTTTAGCCATCGTCCCCAGCACTCAATTTCGATACACAAAAAAATAGATAGTCTGTTACCCTTGTCGCATTGATTTCAACGTATTTAGTTTATTTATTGAACAAGTTGACCTGTGGAGCGCTTCAATTTTGCAATATTGAAATTTAAGAAAGAACAAATCGCGACAAGTTTTGAACTATGTAGTTCTGGGGAATAAGTAGTTAAACTATGCGGTTTAGGTCAATAAGTAAAATATGCGGGTTCTGAATAAAGTACTGTTAATAAGAGATTCAGTATACGACGAGCGTTACGTGGCGTCACATAGCGTTTTTTTGATACGTGTCAATCGGAGTGGTAGGATAAAAGCTAACGCCGCCGTAACAATGTAAAACGCTGTGTGTGACGTCACGTAACGCTCTCGTATTCTGAATCTCCTATTAACTGTACTTCCTCCTACATCATGGCATCTTCCGATGGCATTATTCCTCGATGTGTTAGAATTTTATGGTCCTTCGAGCCGAATCGAGAATCAGCACGGAGCAACATGCTTCGGTCATTTGTTTTCCATTTAGTATACACATTAAATTTGAAATGCGTTCCGCACGTTGGCGTGTTAACCACCTTTACCTTTAGTTGGATTCTAATTTTGTTTTTTTTTTTTTGTAATTATATCATCAGAGTTTTTAGGATTCTCCACAACACAACACAATGTTTAAATCCATGCTCCTGTCGTTTAGTTGGATATCTCATTGCCACACAGCCTTGTAGCATCATGAACGATTCTCTTTGAAAATGAATCGCCTGTCGCGTCGGGTGAAGTGCGTCAAAAGAACTAAGCGGGTTGAGAGTGCGGGATGTATAGGCGGGATGCAGACCTAAGCGCAAGTCGTCCGTCAGGGACGGGGCGGGGGGTGAGGGCCGGGCGATTGTTGGCCGCGGTGCCGCCCAGTGGCTAAAGTGGCTCGGTGTCGTAGGCTGTGTTCGCCAGTTGGATTCCCGAGATCACGGAGCTGGCGGCGCAACGCAACAAATACGGCGGCCGGTACACCAAGGACGTGCGGCGCAGGTACTCCGCCGCCCCGCGCGCCTTGTTTACCTACCAAACAACCGTTTTGCTTTTCGATCCGAACTCACAACTTTTCAACTGACTTGAATGCGGAGTTTGCTAATGAACTTTATTAATACTACTACATAGTGTCGGTTTCTTGGTGCCGTGGCGCATGCTCCTTAGGGTCTAGTGGTGCGTCGCGGCCGGGTCGAGCGCCCTGCTCCGCCGGGCGCGCGGCCCGAGCTATCACTTTCCAACCAGTGGCGAAGGGTCCCAACAAACTATTACCATTCCATTTTCAACATTAGTATCTCTCATGAAAGTATGAAATTGAGATCGCGTGCGGCTCTGCGGCGCTAAAGCAGTATAGCCATTCTCTGTATAATTGAATAAATGTACCTTAAAAGGATCGACTAAAAGCGCGGTTTTCCATACAAAATTATCCGAAATCCCCTATTAGTTCGTGTTTTTCCACAGTTCAAAATTGTATCGTGAGTTTGAAAAATTTAAATCATGATTATGAAGATGTTTTGATAATCTAAATGTAGCTTACATTTGCGGAAAAAATCAGGTATTAAATTTGACACATTTTTTCAAAAATACTTTTCTAGAAGTAAATATGACAGAAATAATTATAATTACATAAAAAGGAAACATGCGAACCTAGCTACGGTTCTTAACAATCATGGCTTAAAATTTCATACTTTGACATGAAGATTTGGACTGCGTAAACAACACGAGTTAAATACGATTTTGGTCAATTTTGTATGTAGAAGGGCGCGCGCGTAGTCTATCGTCTTAAGGATTCTCAAAAAAACTAATTTTTATACTTTTTCCATACGTTTGGAATATATCAAAGTTATAGGTACTATTTTTTACAAAAAAAACTATAAATTAGCTTATGACGAACCGAAATGTATGGTTTGCGACTATTGAAAGTCGTTCATTTTTATTTTAAACTAAATTTGTCGTGGATTTGGCATAAAAAGTACTATATTTGGAGTAGAAAGTGAACGAGTTCCAAACATAGCAAGTACATGAAATTAGTTTCGCGGAAAGATATTTTTTAGTACAATTTTTTAGTAAACAAATGGTATCTATAACTTCAATATATCGGAAACGTATGAGGAATGAAAAACGTGATGACCCGCCCTAATAAGAAAAGTCAAAAATCAATTTTTGTTTTATTTTAAAAGCACAAAATTAAGTAATAACGCGAAAATGACGAGATTTTGTATTGCGGTAAATTTAGTCAGTCAAATGATCTGTGCAAAAATCTGACTAACACCTCTCCCGACTCAACTTCAAGTAAGTTTATTTCTAAAAATAAAAGGGACGCGAATAGATTCTAGCGTAATTTGAATGACTTTTAATTTACTGCGAAAAAGAAAGAATCTTTAGATAGATAGTTTTTAGCCGTTTCGCTTGAGATAAATTTCCTTCTCCTTGTGTCAACAGTAAGCGAAGATTATCTTTCTCTTTAAGGAACAGTTTAACACATAGATATTTATATTAATTTAAGCTAAACCTATTTGTAATTTCAAAATGTGGATAATAAATTGGGGATAACCTGTCACGGTGCCCATACATATTTCTATTAATAAATAAATATTATATTTCTTTTAATTTCATTATATTATGAAGAGCTTATACAGTCTACCCCCTTCTTAAATTTAACTTACATTAGGATTAGGCAACAGCAAAAGATTCACAGATTTCTTAACATCGCCCTAAAATCAACCCCTCGCCACTGTTTTCTATAATTTTAATTGCATCTAATCAATCGTTCGATTTCTAATTCATCAGCTTTTTAATCCCTTAACGAATTCTTAGATATTTGACGAGTCCATTTTGAAAACTTGTAATGTTGTTAATGAGTAGTGTTGTTGCGGTTTTTGCCATTCGTATGTTTTGCTTGCACATAATGCCTTGTTGCCACGCAGTAGCGCTAGCTCCAGCACCACCATGTCCCAAGAAACACACACAGCCAGTGCCCGCGGCCCGAGCCACCCTGCGGCCCCCACCATTCGACACCGCGGCCGTACTAACCAACCAACCAACCAACCCCACCGACCGACTTTTGCCGAGAAACTGTGAAGCGTGTGCGTGCGTTGAGATGCGTGTGCTGTGCTTGCTGTGCTGTGCTGTTGTGTGGTGTGACCCCGTGCGAGGCGAGCGAACGAGGCGAGAGTGCCGTCTGTGCGTTGTCCGTTGACCCATCATTTCAGGCAGCTTACATGTGTGTGTTGTTTGTCTGTCGACGTGTAGGCCATATTTGCCAGTTGTATCCCCGAGATAATTGACTTAATCGGCACTAGACCCAAGTATGGCGGCACTCTGAAGAACGAGCGGGGACGCAGGTGAGCCGCTCCACCTCACATACATACTTCTGTTTGTGTTTCGTGTCGTGACATCTATCTTCCTTTCCTCTCTAAAATAGCACGCTTCTGTGTCTACACTATTTTGTGAAAGGGGAACTAATCCTCGGAAATAAATTCTACGTGACTGTGACTATGTAATCGAGTGTATAGTGCCTATGAATAAATATACCTAGTCTTGTTTCCCATCTTAGTGTAATGAGGAATGTTCGATTAGAGACTAATAACCTTATGTTAAATGAACGGTATACTTTCTTTTCTCTTTGTAGCTTGATCTTGTTGATATTGTGGCCGTAAATCCCCTTCTGTCGGAAGACCCGATACGACGGTCTCTCGTTTGTTGTGGATTAGAAGAGAGTGTTATGAGATGTCTGCTATTACCCTGCACGATGTATATTGTAATGTCCAATTTCTTATGTTGATCATTCTAAAAGGTTAACTACCTATTTATATTAGCTATTCAGTAATCTCTGTATAAAGTAATTGTTATAGAGCGTGGCAAGGCTGTGTGCATTGAGGACATGTCAACGCCATAGAGTAGCTAACGAATCAATAGAATCACATTACATAGGTAGATCGGTACATTTTACATTATAATACTTTTTAACATTAATTAAATAAAGTATTTTTAATTAATACCTCATTACGTAATGTTTATTATTGCAAGTCTACAACCATTTCCAAAGCTCTTGGACACAAATTCAAATCACCAGGTAGTTGTGTTTTAATATTTAACGATCTAGAAGTTGTGCATGCACTTACCGTCCCTATGCATGTTACGTTAAGTAGAGGGAGGCATTTATTTAACACTACTTTAGACATCATATCACATACTGTAAACATTTGTTTGTCCTGTGAAGCCAAAACTCAAAACAGACAAAACTTTTGATTGATTAAAACACACACAACCTCCAATGATTTTGATGTTGTGATTCGATGTTTTGCTTATATCCTCCTGGATATACTGGTTGTTGAATGTTGTAATCAATGTGTTACGTGGGTAACAGACTAACCAAACATAAACATTTGACTAATTCTTAAATAGACACGTAAGTAAACAGAAAAAAATACTGCTTTGCCATTGATTTTTTATGTATGTATTGCTAGCAATACACACATAATGATATCTTGCACAAAAGATAAAATTCAAAATCACTACACTTTTTATTATCATTCTCATTGTATTATTCCACTTAGACTTGCTTCAAATAGCAATATATTTTTGAGACTGGCTTTCGCTGAAAGACAGTTTCAGCGGAGGCCGGAGCACAAAACAAACGCTTAGAGCTATCCTCTTGTTCTAATAACGGATCCACACTACAGCTATGCATGAATGTTTCCAGGCATATCGTTGTATGTGGACACATAACATACGAATCGGTCAGCCATTTTTTAAAGGACTTTCTCCATGAAGACAGGGAGGATGTTGACGTGGAAGTGGTTTTTTTACACAGGTCAGTATAAGTTTCTTTTAAACTTTAAACCGGAGCAATACTATTTCACCAATTGATTTAAAATTTTAGTTTGTTAAGTAAAATTTGATCCCTCCATTTACATAGTCCTTCTAAATGCGTCGTCCTCGTTATACTAACCTACAAGACCTATTTTGCAACAACGGATATTGGATGGTTGCCTAATATCCATACAAAAAAATTTGGCAATACTTATAATATCAGAATAATATGGTAAAACATTCCCGCCGCCATTTTGTCCTCACTTCGTCACGCACCATAGACACTCATACATTTCCAACATCCCTGTCTATGGTTTCGTCTGCGCGTGATGTCTTTGTGACGTCATAAGAACATGCCCCCTTTACTTTGCTCTATACTAACTCACTCATATCACACGAACTCTTTTATTAGCACATATGTACAATACACCTACTTACTATAGTAAAGGGTATATGTCAATCAGGGCTGCCACCTTAGCGCGCTATAACTAGGGCTCTTTGCAAAAAAAGCGCATATTTATTATTCTTTGCGCCAAGCGCCTAAATTTAAATCTTTTTAATAAATCTATTTCAGAAACTTTTTAATACAAATTGCAATATTATTTGCAATAACGTGATTAACGGGAAGTTGGGGTATGCAATATCTTATAGTAAAACATAATTTCAATATCTTACCTTTTTCATCTGTAACCGGTAATAGTGACCAATATTTCATATGCATTTTTCTTTGACCACTTGATCATCATTTACTGATAACTTCACATGGCTATTATGTTGACCTAGATATATATATATACGTAATATCATGTGGTATAATAATTCGGCAATACCTATTTTATTTATTGGTTGACACGATATTGATTTTTTGAGAAAAGCATCACTCAAATTAACAAATTCATATTTTTTTCTGGATAGGATACCTAATATATTTTTTATACTCGATATACAAGGTTAAGTCAGCACCAACAAGTGTGTGATTCTACACGTAAAATAAACCAAACAATATTTATTTGGCAATTTATTTTTTTAAACATACATATTTTTTTTATATTAGGTAGTTTTTGTTTACATGATGTTATTCTACATACAAAACTGATTAAAAAACCATCTACAAGTTTTTCTTTTAATTTGGCCTTTGCTACTGTGAAAAAAATACTGTATATTCGAAAGTTGAACATAAAAGATGCTTTTCCTCGGCAACAAACTCCTAAATCAATAAGCTTTTGGAACATTGCTAACTTAATTTGTAGAATGCGTAGATCACACAAGGTGTAGAATAATCGTGTGTATAAAAAACATTTTTTTAATATTGGTTTTGATTAGCTTTATGTGCTGAATATTCAGCGCATCTAGTATATTTTTTGGTCGCTATGAGCGTATTTTCGTGAAACCCAGGTGGCAGTGCATGTCATGGAGAGAAATACTTTCCATAATGAGATCTAACTAAAAGTGTTATCTCTCGATCGATCGTCATTGCCTACGCTCTAAATCGACGACAGCGCCATCTTTTATTGGGCCACAAATTTTCGCCCGGCTGAAGTTTATTTTGTACATGACATGCTTAAATTATTCACTGCTTACTCCAACTTCGCTAACAATAGTTCTGAATAAACGCACCTATATTTTCTGTCTCTATGAATGGTAAAGGTAAGTATTAAGGGCAAACCCTTGTAACTGTGTGTGTTGACAATGCAAATGAATTTCAGAAAAGAGCCTGATCTCGAATTGGAAGGGTTGCTGAAACGGCACTACACTACGGTGGAGTTTTTTCAGGGTACAATGATGAACGCTGTGGACTTAGAACGAGTTAAGGTTAGGAGTTAGAACCGAAAAATGACATCCATAGACGGATATTACATTATTATAGTCACAGCACGGCAATAATATCCTTCAGCAATTGCAGACATTTTACTTATTCATTGTATTTTTGATGTAAACAATAAGATTTGTTCCTTAAGAAGTTCACATGCGTAGGTTTTCTTTTCTTTCCTGCCACTTTGGGTCATGTATTTTATTTTAATGCAAACTTTACATTCAGCTTACAATTTTAATAGAGCAGGAAGAAATGCATTGATGGATTTTCAAGATTTTGTTTTTTTTCTGACGAATTCTGGTTTTTATTGCCGTTGCTAATGTGTTTCTTCCAAATTTTGCATATTATATCAGTACACATTTGACTACGTATTTAGCGAAGAGTGCATGTTAATCCGCCTTCAAATGTACGCACCGATATGAGAAGACTGTACGGGTCAGTTCAGCGTCAAACTGTATGGGAGGGCAGGGTTGATTCTGTTGCGATGCTTGTCTAACGGTGGTATGATGACAGGAAGCCGCCCGATCTGGAGCTCGAGGGCTTGTTCAAGAGACACTTCACGACCGTTGAGTTCTTCCAAGGGACCATCATGAACCCGATCGACCTGCAGAGGGTGAAGGTGATGACATTTTCTTGGACCCCCTTCTAAATATGGACATGGTTTTATTTGCGTGCGGTTTGTGTGCGTGTGCAGCTATATAACTCATAGCCACTAGAAATTTGAGGCTTTTCGACTCGTGGTTTGAATTGAAATAATAATGTTTACTTACGTGACTATTTTTATACTCCGAGGTTTACTATTTTTATTTCAATTTACAACACCAACGACTGTCAGTGTATGCGTGTGTTTATCAATACGGAGTGAGTTATTTGGTTGTAATAAAATGTTAGATTGTTGCATCCTCAGTTAACAAATAGTTTATAACATTATTGAATTCTGTACTAGATTTTCAGGAAGCGTTTTAGCATTGTAGTTTTTTTAATGGTTTAAGAATAAGGTGAAAACATACTTTCTTTACTTTACCAATCGTTAAATAAGTTGAAAAATTATTAAATTATTATTTGATTGGATCCCTAATAAAAACAAGATTTTTACATCTCATGTAGCCTCTAAAATCTAATAATTCACAATTTATAGTTATTATAATGAATTCTTATATCTGTTCATTTCAACAAAGCAGAAGTTTTTTATTGGCTTAATGTTCATCAACACAGTGATGAGGCGTAGTTGTTATCTGAATTCGAGACCCCTATATTTTCGCAGGAATTTTAAGAAACTTTACCTCTTAACTAAACCAATTGACACAGTCATTTCATATATCGGATGTAGGTCTTCGTTACTTCATGCGAGGATGCAGCAGTCTACCGATTCACCAAATATCCAACGCTCGTCCTTTAACATTTTATTTTCTCTTATAACACCTCCTGTATCCTCATGTATAGACAGGTTTGAACAGTGCTCCATGCTACATAATGAGTCTGAACGATGTGTACCCTCGTTTCTCTGTGGGCTTTTGTTATCCTATGAATCCTGGTTGTCTCAGATATATTGGGCTGAGTTGTGTTAGTCACTAGCATGAAATCTTAAATGTTGACATATTAATTGATCCATCTCCATTTTTGTTCAGCTTTCCTTAAAACGGTTTCAAACTGATTGGGGAGATATTAAGTTGATTCTTAAAAACGCTGCCTAATCACTCTAATCTCTATTTCTCTTTCTAATATTCATTGTGAAATGTCTATCTTTAATCACACCTTTGTAACGCTACTTCTTGATAAATTAAATGCGATGGATTCTCTACAGGAAAAGCTTGCATTTGAAGTTGTATTTGAGTATTGATTGGGGTAATTGTGGTAAGTTCAATGTTGTTTGTCAATGCATGAAAAAAGCGCTTTATTTGAATATTAGATATTGCATATTCCTTGCATGTTCGTAAGCACTACCTACAAGTAAGTATGATTTTTAAATATTAAAAAAAAAATAATAAACATAAAATTCTTTTAGTGTCAAACCTCAAATGAATGTTTTATTTATATGCATAGGTCCACGAAGCTGATGCCTGCCTTGTACTCGCTAACAAATATTGTCAGGACCCGGACGCCGAAGACGCTGCTAATATTATGAGGGTGATATCCATAAAGAATTATTCCGATGATATCAGGGTCATAATACAACTGATGCAGTACCATAATAAGGTAAATTATATCAATATTATGACGAATCAAAATTTTCATAACGATCGACGAAATGGTTACGACTATTTCTTACATATTAGGCATATTTGCTGAACATTCCTTCATGGGACTGGAAACAAGGCGATGACGTAATTTGTTTAGCTGAATTAAAACTTGGATTTATCGCACAAAGCTGTTTGGCGCCAGGGTTCTCGACGATGATGGCAAACCTATTCGCTATGCGAAGTTTCAAAACTGTGAGTTTAAATAATTTCATGTCATAATTTTATATTATTTTTAGTTAGGTCTTATTTAAGTCGTGAGTAGTTAAAATATGCCACTTTGATGATTTATATATATATATATTGTAACGTTTATATTACT
>JAOPUG010000276.1:15524032-15535122 GCA_027564375.1 Micropterix facetella | reverse complement strand
TTTTGCGTGCTCCCTTCCATTGGGCATAATCCAAGCTTAGGTTGTATTTTAAATATGTTTGGACCGATAACATTTTTTATGCTTACTAGTAAAGTGTAAATTTTTAGATCCTGAATTATGAAATGTTTTTGGACAAATGACGACACCGTGTGTGGTATATAAAACGTTACAGAGGAAGAAACTTTTGTTTGATTGTTTTTTGAGAGAGGATAAATATTTCTTCTCCAAGACAACTTAGTCATTATCTGTTTTAAATACAGCTCATATACATTTAGAACATAAAGCAATGGATTTTATTATTGAAGTGGTATATTATACCTACTGTGTGACTCTAAAAAAAATAATTACGATAACGACCTAAAAAAATTGTATGTATAACTTATACTTATGTAGTGTAACTTATCCTCGATCTTTTATCTGTGATGGTATATAATTCGACAACCAATGCATTCCTTAATTTGTCTTACAATGCCATATTATATATATTACAAAAGATCATTTAAAATCTAAAAAAAATAATTGACTTTAAAACTGTATTCTGTCATATTGTAATTTATGAAACTGGTGGAATGCAATTGGATATTTAATAATATGACGTCACAGCTTCTCTTTCTTTATAGTGCCATTTAATTAGTAATGGGGCATCCTGTTTGTCGCAGTTTATCTACTTTAAAATGTTGTTGGTGTAAAATGCTTCACAGTCGCCGGACATGCAAATCTGGACCAACGATTACCTGCGCGGCACCGGCATGGAGATGTATACGGAGACGCTCAGCCCAACATTTATCGGAATGCCCTTTGCCAAAGCTACGGAGTAAGAAAGACAAAAAAAAGCAAAACGATTGCCGCCTCTTAGCTATCGAAGGCCCTCTTGTTTTTTCTCCCATTAATTTATACTATTTCATTAATTTACATATCGTCAATGTTAGTGGTGTGCATCAAACATTATCGAACACATACAAGCAAATACAGGAGCTAATGGTGAACGAGGACTGATTCAATAGTTCTAAGATATTTTATTTGCAAATTTACGTCGATTCAATTTCCTAAACACTAGTCTCCCTTTGAACTTTTTATCATTATTTTCCGACTAAGCGCTACTTTTGGAACAGTCTTCGTCTGTATAAAATTTCCTTCTTCTTTAAAAGTAAAAATCAGTAGTTTAACTATACGATTCTCGATCAGTAGGTAAAATTATGGGTTCTACATAAAGCTCAGGATGCAATGACGTCACAAATCAAATGTTTTATTAAAGCCAAGTCTGATTTTGACGCGTTTTAAATACAACTGTATAATTAGAGTATTCTGAATTCACTATTACCGGCCTTCTTTTCCATAACCCGCATATTTTACCTACTAACGTAGAGACCGGATAGTTTAACTATTGGAATCTTTAACAATTCCATATATACATACTATCAATAGCTCAACATTCATTATACACCAAAAGAGACACTCGCACGTTAGACTACAGTCCTGTATACTAACATGTGACAAGCATCAATTCATATATGAAACAAATATATGATTTGTAACATACAAGGTTCGGCTTTTGTCTTCTTGTGCAAGCGAGTGAACAATCATTTTTATTTTATAATTGTGCGAAGCTTCTACAAGACAGTCAAGTTTCCACGATTTTTTTATACATACACTTAGTATTAGAATGTATTTTTTGTTTGTTTGGCTGCCCATTGCCCTCCTACCTACAATAATATAATAAAAAAATGGGGATTTTTCAAGGGATAGGACGTTCCTTGATTTTTTAAAATTAGGCTTGCGATTTTGGTGACAGGGATTTTTTCATTAAAATTGAGCATTGGTTGTTGTCTGTGATTCTTTGCAGTCACCTGACACACAGGCTTGGCAGAACGATTATCTACAAGGCACTGGATGCGAGATGTACACTGAGAGTTTGAGTCCTTCATTCACCGGCATGACATTCCCACAAGCGAGCGAGTAAGACCCTAAAACCTCCCCTTCAACTAACAAACCTTTAAAAGTGGCAGAAATTTAAGAGATGATCATCGTTCAGAAGAGAGATGACAATTTGGCGCTATCTCTCTTCGGAACGACATTTCTATTAAATCCCTGTCTGATCAACTGGTATTAACTGTTAATAGTCCCTTAATTGAAACGACTTTCGATGTTTTATCTAATTAAAAAATGCATGATTTCATAAATCTCACTTAGAATTTTCGTATTTTTTTGTTAACTTTCCAATAACTAGTCATTTTCAACTCGCCCTTGTTGATATTGAAACTACCTCTCCTAACCATTAGATTTCGATCCACACCTATCGTATGTTTTTAGTGCTGCATCTCAAGTAGTAGTCACTGATTTAGGTCTATCAATGGTAGTGGGATGTCTTCTTAATTTTCCACACGGCGTAGAATTCGCACAACAGTATATCAGCTTGTCAACTTCTTTTAAATTAAAACTGCATGAATGCCGTCGCGGGCGCGTAAAAACATGTAAATAGTTGGTACTAAATTTTATGATAGGTATTAAATTACTACCTTATATTTTTATCTAAAAACACAACACAAATTCACACTTAACAACGCTTTATTTGTCCTCACCAGCATGAACTTTCGGCTTATTTTGGTTCGCACATTGCCTTGCATGAGTAGCGTATTCAAAAATACTTCATCTAACGATTCATTGTTTGCAACCACGAATATGTTTTATTTTTCGCATTTTTTATTGAAATATAAACAAATTCATCGTGTATAACAATGAATCATTACATAATAACATAAATTTGCATGTATATTTTTTTAAATAATGTATTTCTCTTTAGGTTGTGCTTTACGAAACTGAAGCTGCTTTTGCTTGCTATCGAAATAAAAGGTGAAGAAGGAATCGACAGTAAGATAAGCATTAACCCGAGAGGGGCTAAGATTCAAGCGAACACCCAAGGATTTTTTATCGCTCAGTCCGCAGATGAAGTCAAGAGGTTCAAAAATGAAACGTTAACATTGAATTTAAAATATAAGAAAAATACTTAATAAATATTTCATTACATGATTTCAGAGCTTGGTTTTATTGTAAAGCCTGCCACGATGACATCAAGGACGAGACTCTAATCAAGAAATGCAAATGCAAAAACTGTGAGATACTTTTGTCGTTTATAACTTCATTTTCACCTTCATTAACAAAATTTACACTTTTTTCTTTTTCGGGTATCTGGAGCCTGTTGAGTTAAAGTTTCAATTACATTTTAAACATTTCCATTACTTTCACTGAACATTAATTAATATTTGTTATTGGGCTGTAAACTTTTAGTGGCCGCCCAGCAAAGGAAGATCGGCTCGGAATTAGGTAACTGTACAAAAACGTAACTTTATATTATGTAAACACCTATTTTGTATAGAGTCGTTGATTTTATTTTTTTTCAATGACTATTCACACTATTGCCAGATTTTTTTGCATCGCCCTAGAGTGTCATACAATATTTGCTGCCTCTTGATTGTACATCCATGCTGGATTGTTTGTATAACCCTTTGGCCTTGGAGAATATTCGTCTTTTTTTTCAATTTCTATATGTCAGTTATTGTGTTTGTCCCGCTCGTTTATGGAGCCTAAATTTATTCATCGTCATCGATTAGGCCAGAAATAGATGAAGTTTTATCGCGTAAGAAGTGTTTGCAAGGTGCGCCGCACGGGCGTCAAGTAAACACTGTAGTCCAGGAGATTTACGCTTTGAAGTCGCAATATTATCATAGTCCATGTTGATCTTTCCGATCGATAAAGTAACTTATAATAGCGGTTAATTCAAATAGTTCAAAACATTTAAATTGTGCTGAAAAAATATTTAGGTTTTTCTACTCGTATCTGTTTTTTATGCTACATATAATTAAAGTCCGGTCTATTTAATTTGATTTAGAAACTGAAAAATATACAAGAAATTTAACAGTTTTATATTAAACAGCATCATCATGTTTTACAAAAATATATAATGTTTTTTTAAATAGACCCGCTAAAAATTACGTCGCTAGAACAATGCCTTATAATACTGACATTAATGGTTTTCTTCCAACAATATATGTATAAGCCTAAACGTTTGAGAACCAGGCGTATATGTCTCACGCGTCTAAGCGTCTTCCAAATATGAGTATCGCGGCGTGAGTAGACATTGTTATAAATAAACCGGGGTGAACACAAAAAACTTAAATAAAAAAAAGGCTAAATCCTAAGTTGACTCACACGCCAAGGGTTCCAACCTTTCTAATGTGGTTTTTGTTATGAAACATCTTCACACAAATTGACTAGAAAAGGAGTTTTAGTAGTCCGTTGATATTAATATTTTTATATGATAAGCAATGGCAAATGATTTTATACTTTCTTCTATAAGTTTGAGACGAAATTTAACACGAAAAATTGATGTTGAAAATGTTACAATATTTTTCATTTTCGCAATTTATATTTCTGGAAAAAAAATTTTTTAGCATAGCGATCTCTTTAAATGTGTTTTATTTTTATTTAAAAAATACTCTATATTGACGCGAAGTCAATGTTTCTTTTGGTATAAAAATTTGTTAATTTTTAAAAAATAATTATTATAATAGGCTTTGTTTTATTTTCCTGTGACGTTTACCTATTGTAATATTTATTTTTAAAAATCGAACGAGAAAAAATAGACCCCATCTGGTCTCCTTAATAGGTTGAAAAATAATCTTTTGACTCTTGAGATATATGGGCAAGCAAGTTCTACGATTATGTTAAAGTTCATATCAACAGCTTCAAAACTGGCCGAGATAATCGACGTTGACCTACAAACAGACGGACAGATAACGGAGTCTTAATCTTTAGTACGCTTTGGTCGAAACCCTAAAAACTTTGGCCTAAGAAGTATTACTTGTACATTTTGAATGAACTGCTCTATCATAAGGGACTGTATCGATTGGAAAAGTCAATATTTACGTTAATATTATTGCAAAGTTGTCGCCCTTTTTCACGTAATTCTACTGGGCTACTGTTCTTGCTCAATGGAACTTTAGCGGTCGCCAGCATTGGGATTTACAACAATGCCACGGACGATCTTGCCTATATTTCACACCTACATTTATACTATTTGCACAGTTTACATGAGACATTCGGTTTATGTGCATGCGTACTCCTTTCTTATTTATTAGCGTGCATTAATTTACTCCTCCATAGATTGAGCAGAAGTCAGGTTTCGTCGAACTTTTCATTTTTGGGGGATTCAAACAATATCAGTGACTAATTCGTTCGCGGGTGACACTCGATAGCATGCAAAAAAGACAGCGTGTTTAATATCACCGTAGCGGATGTCGGCAGCCCTCGACTACCCTCGCGTAACCGCGATGAAGAAAAGGCTCGGTATAGCAGCCGCTCCGTCAAATTGCAAGCTTTCACATAACGGCGACTAACGACAGCTTCACGGCTGATTGCTTCCAACTTGTTAGATTATGTGCTTTTTACAGATGTCGGAATGATCATGATGCAGACCGGAATGGTGAAACAGGGTCTCAGTACATTTCACGGTACACTCGAGGGTACGCCCAAAAATATACCGAGTTAAAATAAACTATTATTATGGCCTGTTTTATTACCGTTATTTTGATACCTCACATTTCTTAACAATAGTAATTTTCTTTTACTTTGCAAACGACTAACTTTATATATCGTACTAAATCGCAGTATTGAGTTTATTATGTTCCATTTTCACAAGGTAATATTATCAACAGGTTTAATTTTTGCTAGAGCTAAAATATCCGACACGCAATCATGATAAATTATAGAGCTGTAAATCACGTACATATTCCCGACCTTCAACCGCTTATAATAATAACGCCCCTTTAGCTGGCTTGACGACCCGTATCCTAGGAGTGAGGGATTCATAAGCATCTCGAATGGTAGTAAAAGGCGCATAACTTGAGGTAAAAAAAGCAAGCAGCTTGGCTTTCACGCTCTTCGACGGTGGATCCAAATTTGCAATAAAACTATAATATAGTAGAAGGGCTTTTGACTGCAGTACCTATTGAGCATGTTCACATAACAGGCACTTTGATCCGTGGTTCGCTTTAGCGAGAATCGTTTTGACGGGATAGGTTCCAGCGTCCGAGATTGAAACTCCTATTCCAGTGTTTTTCGTCTGCATGGGCAACGACTGAATTGACACCGACATCAAACCCAGCACCTTCTCAAGTATCGACTCTATTAATTAATTATTAATGTGTGTTTGAATTAACGATTATGTTTCTTGGTTCAGTGGCTACATTCAGGAAGGGTGTTCGAGCCGTCCAAATGGTTGGCAGGGCAAGTATGTACCAAAAAAAAAACAAAATATTTAGCGGTCAATAATTTAACTACTAAAAGAATTAATAGAACTTTTTAACAGTGTTTCCGATATGACAAAAATGCTTGCTTAAAATGTCAATTGTATTAATACTTGACTGGATTTTTCGTTTATTTTTGTTTTGGTGTTTATGAAAACGAGTAAAACAATGTGTCTGTTGGAGTAATTCCTATAAATGTGTCTATGTGGTCTGTCTGTAAATTATATCTGATGGTTATATAGATGATCTCCTTTCTTTTTGTTTCGTTTGTCATTGTCTGTTGTATTGTGTTTTGTTTTGAAATTAGTCGTTCACAGGTCCGAGTCTCGTGATGGTGTCTAGATTGATTTATTCTTCTATAGGAATGATGTTATTTCCACGATTATAGTTTCGATTTCCAGATTTAGCAATGTCTTTGAATGATATGGTTGTTATGTGTTGTGCTATATGTTCATAGAGTTACATATTAAGTTCCGACGCGAAAGATGACTCCAAAGCAGCCTGTTCTTAAATGTTATCAATTCTTAAACCGCTTACGCCGATCGGCTCATGCTTAACATTATTATTGTTGTCACTAATATGAGAAATGTGTTCCAAATGGTTAATATATAGTGACCTTGTAAATAGTAGGTACCGTCCGATAGGGGTGTTAATCTGTACTGCATACTGAAAAAAAAACTGAAAACTCGTTTTCCAACTTTTCCAATATTAGATTTACTTTTATTTCATGTACATAAAGAAATTGATTTGAAAAATATTCACAACTTTTTAATTAGGCCATTGTTACTGAGAAAAAAGTATTAAGTATCCGAAAGTATAAAATCGAAACTATCGCGGTTGTTTGACATTATAATTAAGACGAAACGAGACACGCATACGATCTAATACAGACGAAACTCAGAAACCGAGCAGGTCATGAGCATTCGTACTATACGTCAAAGACGTGACAGATTAAATAAGTAAGATGCTAATCAAATTCCATGACAAAAATATCTTCAAACCGACTAAAAATATAGCTCGATCTCTGAGACCTGTAAGAATGTTACACCAATGCAAACTCCGGGTGTGTATAAAATCGAATGCAGCTGTGGGTTACCCTACGTTAGACAAACGAAACGGCTATAACGAAATAGATTGATGGAACACATCAAATGCATATCGGATAGCGGAATTAACCACTGGGTGGATTTTCCAAATCCAATGTGCTATCCAAAGAACAATTTTATTTTCCCCGCCTGATCCAGGAAGCCATTGAAATAAGAAGAGCCCCGAACTTCATTAGAGACGACGGTTTCAAACTCTCTATTACGCGGAACCCTCTTCCTAAAATGTTCTCAATGCCCATCGCCGAGCGCAAGGACGTAACACAATATACAGTAAGTGTTTCGTGCACGGCAGAATTCGCGCGCGCCGAACCCGCTACCACACCGCCGTTACAATCTGCGTAGTAATAGCAGCAGTTTACCGCCTACCGCAGAACAACGGATGATGATTGACTGCACATCAGTCTACCCTGGACAACGGCGGTTGCAACATCGCTGAACCGTCGGGTGTTACAAACTTCACGCGATAAATTCGTTTAATCTTATTTATAATCCGAAAATATGCTTAAAATAATGCGTTTCCTCTGTGACACAGGCCTAAATCAAAAAAAATGTATATAATTTTCAAGTCAGTTTTTCTTGTAGAATAAACTGGCAGGGGGAAACCCCAAGAGATTACCAAACTTCGACCAATATTTAAAACCGCTCGGTTTCCGTCGCGTCGGTATCAGGCCCTCATGCAGTGATGTAAGAAGCGTGGGGCTCGCATCACGGCCACGGACTGTAACAATCTCGGCCGACGCCGCTAGCGGCGTCTCCGTCTCGCTCGGACGTAAGGTTTTAAAGTATAAATATCTAATCACTTACAAGAAATCTTGTGGCGACAATCGATAGAATTTTAATAATTTTAAAAATAGGTTCAAAATACAATGAAAGACGTCTTATAGCCGCATAGTGCCCTAATACATTCGTTTTGCTATTTTGGCAGAGAGGCAGCAGCCGCAAACTTAGCATGGCTGACTTTAAACAAAAGAACCGTAGGTCAAACATACCCCGAAATCAACTGGGCTCTGTTCATTGGCCATAACTATATATTGCCGAATGATTATTTGAAATCGGACGTAGTTTACTTAAATTATCGTACATAGTTACAAAACTTTGCAAGCTAGTAAGACTTGGCCCCCTTGGGGAGGCCAAAGTAACTGTAAAGAAAAATGCTAATACAAAAAGGGAAAAAAAAAAACTTTTTTTCCAATTTTCTTGATTTGTATGCGCTACAGTCACTCCCGTCCCATCCGGTACTATGTAAAAGGTCACTTTGTATATTATTCTATGGTGTTTAGTGGGAAGTAGTCTAGTGGGAACGGTAGGTACGTCTTGTGCTACTCTGTGCTAACCGACCTGAATTTGTTTCTGTCAGTGCGTAGGTGTCCTAGTGAAGATAACATGTGACTAAAAAAAATCACTTGTTTATTCCAAAAATGAAGGGTAACTTTTCCTCCACTAAATTGTAGCCACTTTGCATCTCATTAATTTGCTCAATTTAAATGGAGTAATCAGTGCGAGGCCTTACTTGCTTATGTTGACAAGCTTGGCTTATGTTGTGGTAGGAGATTAGCGGTAGTTTTATCGGCAACATTTAGAGGTTTTTCTCACCCCTGTAAACATTTAGGAGCATCATCGATAGTGCTATAGTACATTATTATGACAGCATGGGTGTTGAACTTTAAATGCATGGCGTGCTTTGAATCATCTGATTGTGTATGTTGAATGTTGCATGCTTTTTTATGTAATTTACCTAGTAATAATACGTACATATATTTACTGTGTTTATTTAACCAAAATTCATGAAGAACTATTGCTGTACGAATGTTTCAATTATAGCTCATTAAAATAAAATACAGCTAAAATTCTTCATGCAATTTGAGTTACGAATATTTAAGAAGTACAAAGTAATCATAAGTTTGAATATAAAAGGTATTATAAAAAATACTAAATTTACGCTCAATGTTATTTTTTGTATCATCAATGTTTATACTTTGCTGATTTCAATATAAATTTTTTAAAAATACACAGAATTTTTGTTTGTGCTATTTGATGACTTGTGTTACTAATGATTATTTAGTTTTTTGAATGGTGTTTTTTTGTAATGTTTGCGACATAAGGTGATGATGTTTTGCAGATGACCATCACCTCCCCCCAACTTTCACGCCTCCAGAGTTGCCCAAGAAAGTCCATGTCAGAGGTATATTATTCCAAATTTACGCAAGTTTAACTTTATCAAATGCTTCGCAGGAACGTTTTATCTTGATACCTGTTTACGATCGTTCTATTCTTATTTATTTTGTCTGTCTTTTTTTACCCATCTACACCAGCTTTATTTCTTTTGCAATTATAGATTGCACAATACACCATTACAATTTGACAATATCTCAAGTCTGGGTACGGTAAAATACAGATTGCCTGCTTATTGAATTTTGAAACTTAGTAGAAGTGATGGTGAGATAGAACAGATGCACCTATCTTGCACAAATACCACATTAGAATTCCTATTCATTATATATTTATCATAAAACAGCAACAACGAAATGGACTTCTCGCCGAAGCCTCTTCAAAGTAACCAGGATTTCTTAAGGAGTCAAGTCTGTATCGCGTTTTTAAATATTTTACAAATCAATCTCATTTTAAATAGACTAATTTCATTCAAGCTTTAGTTTTTCTTTAAATTTTTAATAACTATCATATTTATTTCATTCGAAATAAGCTTCTTAAATAGATTTTTCAATATGCTTTTTTTATATAAAAATCACCATAAAATTTTATATTTTGCCATTTTTAAAGCAAAGCATTTCTTGGTACACTCTGAAAGTGCGGATTATTATTATGCTATGAGTGAACGCTATAATTTGACAGACAAATATGCTTTTAACTAACTTGCAGATTTAGATGTATGTAGTTTGTATTTTGCCTTTTTGGTGGATAATATTGTTATTGATGATATTTATATGTAGATTTTATTATTGTTTCTATATGTGTATGATATTTATTGAAGTAAATAATGGGTTATTATAAATATATGGGTTATTATAAATGTACTTCGGTTATGTTTTCAGGTGAACTGGCGCGAGAACGGGGAGAGGATATGAGTTGTAAGTTACATAGTTATATATTAAGTTGCATAGTTATTATTTCTTTATATATAGTCCAATGTTCTGGATGTAAGACAGGTTTATGTACGGCTAGCACTAATATATGCTAAAGCTAAAATGACCCCTATTAATCAACGAGTTGGAAAGACGAGAGCAACTAAAACCGGTAATATGAAGGTGCCGAGAACGTACGCAGCATTTGGCAATCGATATTTCACATCCATTGACCCTAGAGCGTTCAACAATCTTCCTGAAGCAATATAAAAAACGAACACAGGATCAAGTTTAAAAAATCCATAAAAGATTGTTTGGTGGAAGTAGGAAGGGACAATTTAAGGAAAATACTGACTATTTTATCTGAATGATAATTTTAGAATAATAATTTTAAAATGATAATTTTTATAACTTTTATGATCATTTTAAAAAAATATATTATTTATAAGTACTTTAGAGTATATACAAGTTTAGAGAAAGAAAAAAGAAACCACTCAGAGATACCAACACATCTTCTTTAGCACCTGTCTAAAACTCATCTAACTAGGAAAACTAAGGCCTGTATAATTGACTATTGTATGTAAATAATTGATGGATATATA
>JAOPUG010000276.1:15414142-15424843 GCA_027564375.1 Micropterix facetella | reverse complement strand
ACGCAGTAGTTTTTGGTTGGTACCCTTTCAAATATAGAAAGTGAAAAGCAGCATTTTCGGCATATTTTACTTTTTTAATATCGAACGTAAAAATGCTGTTCAAGCAAGAAAAAAATTGTGCAGTGTATATGGAGAAAAAGTATTGACAGAACGCCAGTGCCAAAACTGGTTTGCAAAATTTCGATCTGGCAATTTTTATGTTGCAGATGCACCACTTTCTGGAAGGCCAGTTGAAGATGATGAAGACACAATCAAGGTAAACTGCTGAATAACAACTCGTGAGATCGCTGAGAGATTAAATTTATCGAATTCGACCGTTCGCAATCATTTGAAACGACTAGGTTTAATCTCAAAGCTCGACTTAATGGGTTCCTCATGTTCTTAGAGAGAGAAATTTGTGCCATCACGTTGACGTCTGTGATTTGCTTCTCAAACATCAAGAAAATGATCTATTTTTAAAGCACATCATCACTGAGGACGAGAAATGAGTTGTCAACAATGTTAAATGCAACAGATCATGGAGTAAAAAAGATGAACAGACTCAAAGCGCTTCGAAAGCTGATATTCATAAAAAAAAGGTGATGCTATCTCTTTAGTGGGATTTCAAAGGAATTGTTTTTTTGAGCTTCTACCGGACAACACAACGATCAATTATGAAGTGTACTACCATCAGCTGGACAAATTGAATGGTTTACTTAAACAGAAAAGGCCATAATTGATCAATAGAAATGGTGCAGTGTTCCACCAAGACATAGTAAAAACAGAATAGTAAGGCGTCTCTATACAGACCACCGATTTTGCACTCACACAAGCGTGTTCTGTCCGTACGATATTACTACATAGATTCTCACTGGAACTTGCTGGATTGCTAGTCAGGGACGCTGCCCTGCTCTCGTCCGCAAGTGTCATAGTGTGCTGCCTGCCTGCCGCTGGTTTCGAGTATGGTTCTATTCCGTGGGTAGGTATTTTTTGAGTGCATTACCTAATATGAAGTACTGTATACTTAATGGCATTCACATTTAGTAGCCAATCCAACTCATGATTTTAACGAGATCTTCCTGAATTTGACCAGATTGTAATGTCAGATCTCCAAAAAATGTAATAAAGTAAATACAAACGGAGCTGACATTTGATTCAATGACTGGAATCGGGCCCGCAGAAGAGAAGGAACCACATGCTAGTCTCCATGTGCACAGGCTGCTCATTGAGAGGGTCCGCAATCCATTGTTTCTCCAGGCTGTGGAGCTATATGTGCCCTAACCCTATCTGTGATCCCGCAGCCATTCTCTTACGCATTCCACTTTCTGCGACTGAAAGGGGGGAAGGGTAGGCTCGGGATTAACGACTGGTTGTGGTAGGTTTAGGACAGCTGTCTTGCCACATGTGAGCGTCCACCTTTCCACCCATTCACTCCCCCCGGTGGACAGGTGAACAGTGAAGCAGTTCCTGGTGACGGCATTTGTGAGATCATGGTATTCATTTAATTTGTACGTGTGGTCTTTTGGGATATTTGATTCTCATAGAACAGTTAGGTCTACAATAAGGGCTATCTTCCGAGATAGGGAGTAGTTATATCTGGAAGAAAGGCTGTGCATCCGAGATTTTAAGGGAAGTGATATTGCTTAGAAACCAAATCGACCTCCAGAATCCAATCTGAAGCTTTCTAGATTAAAGAGAAAGGTTTTGTAGTGGAACGTTTTTGCCTATAGAGCCATCCCGCACAAACTGTATTGGGGGTTTGAAGGGTATTGTCAGACCCTTGTTGGCACGAGGCGCTAAGAGGTTAATTACCTCGCGAATAACAGCAAGCACTTTGTCATGGCGTTAAGTATACAGTCCTTAATCTAAGTCCTCCTCGCAGACAGACAAAATATATCTAGCTGTGCAAGGGGTATTGTTACAAAGGGGATGTGTACTATCCTATGAATAGGTTCAACAAGTGAGGTTACAACAAGCAATTCCTCACTGGAATTATCGCAGATACCTTCCTTTGCTCGGCATCTCACCCGAGATCGGGTGGCCCACGTATTGTTTCTAAGGGTAGGTAGCTTGAGGTACCTACATACCCCCGCTTTCTTAAGTTGTATTGCGCTTCCAAACCCCTCCGGGTATCAGTCAGTGACAATACAGCCGGTATGCCCGCCCCGTGTGTCAGCTGTCCAGTTCTGCCCGAGTTTCCGTCCCCAGGTCCACCGCACAGCGGGTTCACCAGGTTGGTCCCTCTTCGAGGAGGCTCCCTGATAGGAGCTGCTCTGCGAGCTGAGCCAACCACGTTGACAACCTATGGTCCAATCTAATCTAATCTGATATTGAAATAGAGGCTCTTGTTTACCTGCAACGCAGCGGAGAGATCGTGTAGCAAACACCAGGGTCCGGCCGGCAGGGGTCGAACGGGGGAAGGCCGCAGGCTGTAGAGCGGCGGCAGCGGCGCTAGAGATGCGCTGATCTCCAACGGCGGTGAAGGCGGCGGCGGTGATGGCGACGGCGGCGGCGGGTTTGACAGTGGGTCACATCCGCTCTCTGTAAGATCTGCAACAATAGTTATTCAAAAATCACAAATGCGATTGCAGCGACTGTATTGCTAAAGACGCTAATAAACGGGTTAACGATACTTGTACAAACGACCCATCTATGATTATCTACAGATTGAAAAAACCAAAATTTTTCTGGAACAATCAGTAAGGGCATTTTATCGGCATCTATAAAGACTATCTTTAAAAAAAAAATATCAAAATCCGTTTTTAAGAAAACATATATTTTTTTAATTTTAGCTTTTAAGGCCCTCAATTTGCTACCCTGAATTTTGTGTCTAAAATGATGAAGAGAAACATATAAAAGAACTTTACATACCAAATTTTAACCCAAATCGGTCTAATAGTTTTGTCTGTGTGCTGTCGTGATCGTGCGAATAACGGGCACCGGACACATATTTTAAAAACCACTTTTTTGTTCCTGGAGCATCACAACGTGGATATCCACTAAAATTTCAAAATGGACTACTTTCAAATCCTAACTTCATATATGGGTCGTATAAAAGAAACTGGAGCTAATCTATCAAACATTGGGAGGACACTATTGAATACTTTTTGAGACAGCCACCTTGCAAATGAGGGGATCTTTACTACGGGGTAGATATAACAACATTGATCTAATGTAGCGGTTCCTAAAGTGTGGTATGTGTACTCATGGGGGTACGAACACCTGGTTGTTTAAATTTGCAACTCTATCATCAAATTTTACTCGTCATTTAGTGGGATTATAAAAGTAATTTGGTGTATTGCAACTGATACCTATATATGATGTAATTATTATGTAGCGGGCCCATATTTCCAACACTTAAAATAATGCTAGTGGCAATCTCTGCGACGACCGACCCAAGGAGGTGTGAAGTGAGCAACACACCGCGTGACCGAGTGATGTGCTGCATGCGGTGTGTCGCTCACTTCAGACTTTCTTGAGCTAGTCGCCACAGCATCCTTTAGCGGAAAAAAAAGTGCAGTAAAGATCACCATTGAACGGAATTAAAGCATTCGGCAGAATGGTGATGATTATTCTGAAATCAGATAACGATCGCGAATTGGTAAGTGACATTTCGGCATTTCAAATAGATCAGCATACAATTGCATGCCAATTTTTTATTTCTCCGACCTTCTCACACCTTGAAGCTTCCAAGCTTTTTTTTTTAAATTTGCTGTACAAAAGAAGTTTTTGGATAAAAATTGAAGAAATCCAAGTTGTATGTATGTATGGCACATGAAATCAACTCAATAATATCCATGCCATCTAGAATTGAAGTATTGGGGGTTCATGTAGAGCGAAGAGGTATCGATCCAATATCCCGAACTCTAGCACTGATTGCATTTTTAAATTTGGAACATTGCCGTCTCTTTCATGCTGCATAATTTCGTCTCTCTCTCCCGAATCATTCAAACAATGGACCGTCGCCCAGGATGACCTTCTCTCGCAGCAACATGAACTCCTAGTGTCACAAAAGATACTGATCCAGCCTAGAAACGAGGAACGCCTTTCTAGATACAACTCAACTTTGCATATAATATAATCACAATATGAGTGATATTTAACACAACTTTTATCCTGTAACGTCTGATACTTCCACCACAAGCGAAAATGTAGTCACTCGACCCGCTGGCCACAAATGCCACTCTGGTACTACGTCATAGCAGCACCAAAACAAGATTACTCACTGGAAATGGTCAAAGGCAAAGATCAAAGATCAGAAAGAATAATTAATGGTAGACACAGAAATCGCCCAGCAGTCAGATCATTAAGAAATCGGAAGACAACTCTTACCGAATATCTTGGAGGGTCCAGCGAAGTGCCACGGCTCCGCAGATGTTCCCTGAAGATCAGCAATGTGTGCCGATAGATACTTGGCCGTTTCCGCCTCAGCCAGAGACAAAGGTGTCTGCCCTCCGTACGTAGCCAGTAAAGGATCCGCACCATACGATAGCAGCAATCGTACAATTTCGATGTGTTCATTTTCACATGCTTCGTGGAGTGGCCTAAAAATTTAATTAAATCTATGAATTTTCTTAACCGAAGAAAAATATCAAAAGACCAAATTATTAGCTTTTACCTGATTCCTCCTTGAGCAGCCTCGGAAACGTTAGCACCATATTGCAATAAAATCTTGGCAATTTGTAAATGTCCACGCGACGACGCCTCATGCAAAGCTGTGTATCCAGCGTTATCCTTCGCAGATGGTGGCAGATCCATTTTTTCTAAACAATACGCGACACAATCCTGCAGAAAGATAAATTATACAGACTTTGAAGAATTGCGAAGAGTCTAAAATAATTGCAGGATGCTACAAGTATTCAGTTGAATTTCCCAAGGTTCAGTACTTGGCCTAGTTACATTTGATATATTACCAATTGACTCGCGTTCTTAACAAAATCCATCACAAAATAAAGAATGGTACTCCAAGATAGATACACCATTCTGCATATTGGGCATAACAATCTGAGCCATGACTACAACGTCAAAGTAAGGAAGCTACAATCTGGCATGACCCAGAAATATCTCGGAGTAGCTATATACCGGGACCTCAAATGGGGATTTTAATGTTTAAATATAAAATAGAAGCAACTTTTAAATATAAAATATTTAAATATCAGTAGCGTGGGAAAATAGACAAACACAAGCAGTGAAATATAGCTTTAAAACAGGAAGAACACATTCGAAACAAAGGCACAAGTTTGGTTCGAAAACAATGCAATCTTGGAAAGAGCGTTGCAATAAAACTGGCAAAGCACATTCATGGTTACCAGATTTTTAAAAGCATTCATAAATAATACTGGGTTGATATACTGGAAATACCTAATTAATATACCTAATTAATTCCAGAATGAAACTATTGTGCAAGTATGTTGATAAATTAATCCAATGTGTGTCCTCAATAAAAAATGATGTCGATAATGGTGACAATAATACACTCTCCAGATGGAGCAGCCAAGCCGTTAGTGGTTTATGGCGCTGCCAGATTTTTGTATCGTCAGCACCCCCAAAAGAGAAAGTGTAAATTCATCCTCATTTTGTTAGTAAAACACAAATTAAAGGTGAAAGTGGCCAAAGCTGCTTATGCTGATATATGAAATCCAGATTTCAAAAAAGACAAACAATACTTGGAAAAAAACGCAGAGAAGAGCAAGAGACGGTTTTATCGCTAAGAAATACGCCATAATCTGGAGAACGACTGAAGGAACTCGGCTTGACGATATTGGAAGAGAAGGACCTTTAAATGCTTCTAACGGCTAGTGCATCATTTAACCCAAAGAATATCCCGACAAAGAGAGTAGTTTTTTTATAACACAAGATCGCCATAAATCTGGCAAATGTCTTGCGCACCAGTGTCTAGTTAATAATATCAATAATATTATAATTCCATTATTATAATTCCATTATTATATTATCCATATTTTTCTTACCGTGTATCCGAGGCGAGCCGCCTTATGAAGCGCAGTTTCCCCGACGCTCTTATTAATAATCCAGCCTTTGATCTCTTTTTGTATATCGTGCACGGATTCAGGTGTCGCCTTAGCGACAGGCTTCCGCATCATCTTCGGAGTATCTTCCTCCCGTTTAATAATTTTCTTTTTCTTCCGGATGTAATCGAATCCCGAGCTGAATTTTCGTCGGGTGAACAACTTCCTGAATCGTTTCTTATTGGAGGGGGACGTCGTCGGCTCTTCACCCTCCATCAAAACTTTGGTATTTTCCGTATCATCTCCTGGCTCAATTTTCACTTTAACATTATTGAGCGCAATCTTAATTTTCTTATTTTTAAACGATTTCAAAATATTGTTTCTCTTGTGTCGCAGGATGCCCTTCGAATCGCTCCTTCTCAGTATTCTCGAACTCCTCAAACCTTCCCTGATAGACTTTTTGTTTTTATTCACTTTTTTAAGAAGGGGTAATTTTTGTTTGGGCTCGTCGATTTTGACGTCTTCAATTTGTTCTTCATTGAGGCAGGAAGATGGAGGTGCGGAAGCGGGCCTCTCGTCTCCGAAGACTTCCCGAATCGTTTCCCTTTGTTTCAAAACTCGAGTCTCCGTCCTCGTCCTCGACTTCAGAACGACTGGAGAAAATTCCGGGCCATCCACATTGCTTATAAAATGATCTCTAAACGTCGACACTGTCTCCTTTCGGAATGAATAGAATAAATCCTCCCTGATTTTTTCTTTTTTAGGGGTACTGCCTTTCGATTTTGGCTTGTTGTCATCATGAAGACTCGGCGTTTCTAGTAACTCCAATGCATTATTCGATTTCGGTATTACTTTTGGTTTGAAATGTTCCTCTTTCAGTTTTTTAACCGGTTCGTCTTTTTTACCACATTTTTGTATCAACAGATCAAGTATTGATGGGCCATTATCCTTCTTCCTTGCAGTTTTACTGACAAAGGAAAATACAGTGGAACAGGACGCCTCCGAGTCATAACCGACTTTTTGATTAACCGAATAGCTAAAGTTCGATTCCATATCGCTATCCATGTCTTTACATTTATATGTAGTGTCGCAGCCGCTCGTAGCATACTTTGGACGAATGTAAATATCGTCGGTGGTAGACGATGACGTCGCCGGCGATGAAGGGTCCAAATCGGGAAGCGAAGACGAGATTCTCGGCCAGAGCGGAGAAGGAACGTTAATAAGTCGGCTGGGCATTCTAAGAGAGCGTTTGTATCGGTACACTTCTTCCTCCCATCCAGGACGAAAGTCTGAACCGTCCCCAAAACCAGGTTTTTTTAATGGGTTTTTATCGTCCTTCTTCTTAGGCGTATCTTTCGCCACTTTATTTTTGTTCTCATCACACTTATTGGTCGAGGTTGCTTTTCTTGGTCTTAATCTGTTACCGACAGCCAAATTATCATCTGAATCGGAATCTTCTGATGTGGTTTCAGTTTGTCTTTTTCTTTTATTGCCTCTATCATCAGAATCATCACTCTTAGTCTTACATTTGTTTTTATTTTTAGGTTTAATAGATTTCATCACCTCTGCTTCAAGGGGAAGCTCGCATTCATCTGCAGGTTCTGTTTTTATTCTTATAGCCGGACAAGAGATTGAAGAATTTGATTCAATTGAGTTCAACTTATTTTTCTGCTGCACGCTTCTAATGAGAGGTTCATCGTCGTCAGTAGATTCCGGCTCAACCTTGATGTTTTCTATTTCTTTAAACTCTTCTTTAATTTTCATAATATATGGAATGTCAGAATTATCAGACTTAATAATATCGACGACGTTTACTACCACGGATTTGTCTATCCTAAAATCATGCAAAGGGTCGCTGACAGAGAGATCCGCGGCCGCAGGAGCAGCAGGCTCAGGTGGCAATTCCGGTTCAGCTTTTCTCTTCCTCGCCTTCTTCTTATTTATGCCCGTTTTTAATTGTTCCATGAAATTATCGCAACTCTCCGCCCACAACGGATCTTCAGGTTCCTTGACTTCCTCAACGGGATTTTCATTCACCTCAGCTGCAGTCTTAGGTTCCTCTTTAACTCGAATCTCAGTCTCATTCTTGATTATTTCCTGGCTGTCGATTTGTTTTTTCTCCGAATCTATTTCAGGTTGGCTGTCTTCAAAATCAAACACCGAAGTATCATTCACCTTGACTAAGTTATTGTTCTCAGTTTTAATCTCTTCGATTTTATCTTTACTAATTAACTTTATTCTACCGGCCTCGGTATGCGTAGATTCAGTTTGATTCGTAATAACATTATTCATAACAATAACTCCTTTGTTCGTATTCTCATTGGATGCTGCATTTTTCTGCTGGGGCAAGGTAAAACCTTTGAGTTCAGCTTTCGTTCGAATTCTCGCTGCAAGAACTGCAGCGACGTCCATCTCTAATGTACATTTATCAGGACTGATATTTATGAAACTGGAATGATCATCAGAATTTTTCGAATTGTCATTTTGAGCGTCATCGAAATAGGACGATTTTGAATCGGAGTCAAATCTAAACGAGTCGACGGCTTTAGGCATGTGTAATTTCCTACTTACAGGATCAGCTTTCGTGGACAGTGGTTCCGTTTCTTTGACGGTAGACAGATTATTCATTTCGGGTTCCGAATCATCGTGATCGATCACTATAGGTTCATCTAATGCCTGAACTACTCTCGATGATTCGATTCCGCTTTTGACTTCTAAACTATTTCTCAGGATACTCAAGACTCGCTTATCAGCCGGACTTCCAGAATTTACATTATCAACCGTCTCCATAACAGTTGGAATCTTTGATGCCATGTTTTGTTTATGCATGTAATGCTGCTGCTTTTCTGGTAAATAGCGAGAGCCGTTTTCTCTTGGTGCATACTTGTACATGTCTGCTGAGTATTGCCCGGGGTACTGAATAGGATGGGCCTGTGGATAGGGGGTACAATGATAAGGATTCTTTGGGTACTCTTCGGACTTCACCGTTTCGAGATGTTTAAACTGATTGTAATCATAATGTTTTCCATTGATAATTTTCGTTTGTTGATGGAGATGATTGACTTCTTTGTTTATATTGTGTTTTTCTATTCTGCTATTGGATGACCAGGTTTCGTAACGTACAATCTTCTCTGGAATGTTGTTTGTCGGATGACTCGGATATCTTTTTCGAGTATCTTCTCGAACATACATCGACTGAGACCCGTTGGTGTGTTCTTTATTGTAATCCTTTCCCATGGAAGCGGTTAGATCGATCCTCGGCAAACTGTTGTCGATTCTTTTTTGAGTCATATAGTTGGGTTTGATTACGTTCGACTGATAGTTGGGATGGTTGCGTACGTTACTCTCTGGGTAAACTGGTTTATTCCTATTGTGCGTATTTAACGGATTTGGATATTCAGGATGGTAGGAAACGGGCAACAAAGATTGATCATATCGAGGCGTTTCCGGATAGGGAGAGCTGAAGTTCGGTAAGAAATCAACCTTGTGAGAAGCGTTTGCAGTCGTTGTGTGCACAGATTGCGCGTATGAAACGATCGACGGTTCCCGCAACGATAAAATGTGATGCTTTCTATTTTGTACAGCGTCCCGCTTCTCGTATGCCATATTTTCGGCGTCATCTTGACCAGTGGAATCCGCCGGAATTTTAACCGTCTTCACCGATAAATCTAACGGAGATTCTTTCTTTTGGTTGAGATTATTCGGAGCGGTCTCACGCTTGGTCGATTGTTGTTTCCGCATTACGTTCATTTGGTTGACTATCGACTGGACCGACACCGTCATTCGTTGGGGCGGACAGTTGGTTTTGTTCGCGGGAGTTTTGGACGACTGTGCGTGTTTGACGGAGATGTCGTACGTCGGTTTGGTGGCAGGGGCAACTCGGTAGGGCGGCTGGTGGTACTGGCCTGAAGAACCGCTCGAATGATGCGCGTATTGGGGAGTGGGAGCGCTCGACGCAGGGTATCCGTACGTCGGATGCGCGTCCAAAGCTTCCGCAGAGCGATCGTCGGGGGCGGGAGCCGGCGCCGGGCGATATTCGCGCTGACGCAGTGTCGAAGGCTGAGGCGCCCTCGCCTGAACGCTTTGCTGCGGCGGAGCGCTCGGGTACGGGTGGGAGCCGCCACTGCGGTAGCGCGCGTCCGAATAGGCGGCGGCGACGGCTCTGTTGTGCTGAACGGCCTGCGCCGCCGCCGCTCTGTGCACAGAGTAAGTGTAGTCTCTCGAGTCAGGTTTGGCTTCGTCATAGGTGCAGTGACCGCGTTGCTGGTGTTGAGGGTTGGGAGGGTAAGGGTTCCGGTGCGGAGCCTGCGGGGAGCGCTGCGGGGCGACGTGCGGGGCGACTGGCGGGGCGACGTGCGGAACGACGTGCGGGACGATGGGTGGGACTCGGGAGTTTTGCGGGATGAGTGGCGGCCGGTGGAAGTTCTGCGGGGGGCGGTGCGCGGAGGGATCCCTCGCGGGCTGCGGCGAGTACGTCGGAGCGGAGATCTTGTAGGGCGCCATCCGCTGCTGCTGCTGCTGCTGCGCGGGAAGCTGTGGCGCCGCCAGCGGGCCGGCAGACGCGGCGGGATACGGGTAGCGAGGGTACGCCTCGACCGGCCGGTGGGGCGCCTGCGAGACGGAGCGGGCGACATAGCGAGCGTCGAGGTCGGGGTACGAGCGGCGGTAGGGCGCGGCGGTCTGCGGAGGCTGCGCGGCGGGCGGCGCGCGCTGCTGCGGCGGTCCGCGCTGCCGGTACGCTAGGACGTCGCGGACG
>JAOPUG010000276.1:15389479-15399580 GCA_027564375.1 Micropterix facetella | reverse complement strand
TTATTATTTAATTATGTATGCTTTATTAATTTTCATGTTTTATATGTTACATTTATTTAATATTTCATAAAATACTGTTGTTATTTATTATACTTCACTAATTATTTATTTGTTATTTAATTATATAAGCTTTATTATATTTTTTATGTATTATAAAAATAGTTGCTAATTGTTTTTGTGAAAGTGTGCAATAAAGATGTTTCATTTCATTTAATGAAAGATTTACTCGAGGGAAAAATATAACAAAAAAATGAAAAACAAGGGAGTCACCACACTTATTATATGCAGCAACAGGATAATCGCCTGGAAAGCGAAAGGTGGGGAGGCCGATATATATTTGTATGTACGTGGAATGACTCATTGACACATGACATGGAGTACAATACGACGTAACGATAGAAGAATGGGAAGAAATGGAAAAGGATAAGGTAAAACTATACAAGAAAGCTACAGTAATATGACTGGAAACAAGTGGACCAGAAGACGATACTCAAGAAACTAGCGAAAAAGATAATCACTAAAAAGGGATAACATTATTCCCCACATTTTCATTATTGGCTTTAAGTTGTTTAATGGCAGTCGATTATTCTCATATCCCCAAAATTCATGGAGAAGTTCTTGCTATACTACACATACATAATGCGCACCCTATTATACAGGTAGACCTGGTCAGGGTGACTCCTCCCAGGGTTGGTACGATCTATTCTAATCTACAACACATCTTCAGCAGTGGCAGCTGGCTTCGCAATACCGGCTAGAATCGGGATCGACATCAAATTTGGCGTTGGTGGTACCAGACCGCCTATTCTCCTTTGACGAAACAATCATAATCGGCATTAATTGAAATTCAAATTTGAATGTCTGTCGCGGAATTTGTCTGTCAGCTGGTATTCCAAGAGCGTTTCGCGAAATTAACCGCGGTGGCAGATAAAAAAACAGCCTCAAGGTGAATGACCACGATAAGCGAGTAGAACACACGACGACGGGCAACCTGTTATACACAAAGGCCACACAACACAGCAATCGGTCGAACCACACTAAGCGATAACGAAGTGATTAGAGCAGCTGGCCAACGCGCGTTAAATTGTTACAATTAACTGTAGTCTCATTACATACGAAATTAATAAAACGAAGGTTGGAGGGCCACGCGATTAGGGGCAAAATCAATCCCTTCGTTAAAAATAAGTGGGTAGAAATATTCGCATAGCTGACTCATACAACAAGTTTCGGCCATAATACGAGTATAAGTATCTACATAATTAAAAACATGTTTCTTTATGTACATAAAGAAACATGGTTTTTTTATTATCGCACTACACGAAAATGATTCCGTGATGCGGTTATTTACCTTTATCGTATATAGAGGAAAATTATTACTCTTTCGTGAATAATGTGTGCTGTGATCAAGGTCAGTCTAATCAACAACGAGGGATTGTCCGACGTATGTCTATCAAGCATAATAATATCTGTATGAATACCCATCATTGTAGGTTATTCGCGTTTATCATAAACCAAAACCTTGGTAAAAAATAACCGATCAAACCGGATATCAAGTCCAACTCTCATAAAAAAATCTGGCTAATACACGGTATCATATACTTCCCCAAATGTCATCTTGATGAAGCGACATACTCGTACAATGTGTCGCTGTTCTAGGTATTGGCTATATAATTAGTGCGATTATTTGCTTCCGATGTTCAAACTCTTTTGTTTTTTTTTTCTCGACGATTTAACTGATTTTTTATCGGCTATAATAATCGCGATTTTTAAGGTTCGACTTTCAAAATTTTATTTTTCCGCCCACTATTTTAAAATTCTAATAATTAAACTTGTAAATCACTAAAGATGTTAAGAAATGACTTACAACAAAATTAAAGGCATTATTTTCAGGATTCTAATACTATTTTGTTTTAAATTCTAGTCTTAATAATAACGGAGTTAAAAAGTATTAAATTTTCAAATTATAACATTTTAATTTCAAAATCTGCTGAAGATGAGTGATGTTAGAAACAGTTTTAGGCAATATCCTCAGAATTCTATAAGTCACATTTATTTATTTTTCTACGACCAGTACTAACGGATTTATGATTTTTTTAAATTTTGAAAAGGTCAACATTTTGAAACAAAATGGTGGCTCACATCACACCAGCTTTTCAAATCTCAGTATAACGATGAACTATTTTTGTATGTAATTTGGTCCTAATTGTTCGTGTAGTTTTTCTGAGATGCAGTGTAATGGGTAGACACACACACACACATGTACACAGATATTTTTTTTATTAACATGATCTTAAAACGTGGATATCCCGGTGAAAACTAGAATCCTAAACTTTGCTCAAAAACAAGACTTTCCCTATTTTTTGGGAAAATTAAAAGTTACACCGCTAAATAATCTGTGAAGACAGTTATAAATTATTTTAGTCTCATGAAATTAGCACAGGAAACAACACTCGCAGAGGGAAAGGTACAAACAATACGAGATAAATAAACGTCACAAAAACCGAAATTTATGTCGGTGCCGAATTACCTACATAACCGTAAAAGAGAGAACACTAAAGTGGTGTTTGTATTCCTTTGCTGAGTATATCTACAAGTACCTACAACAGTGTAGTGTAGCAGAAGTGAGACTCTTTTCCTTTAAATGTTCTTTGGGGCAGAATGGTTCGACCTTCTGTGGTTTCCAAGATTAGCCAACGACATATCTTATTTCAATTTCCTATAAAACATCACGCAGGAGTCGCAGGACAATAGACAATTGAAAGGCGGACAAGACTAAAAAAAATGATTAAATACATTCTCCATCTGGTAAAGGAGAGCAACATCCGGGTCACTGTAGTATTTGGAATATTTAGCTGACGAAGCATCAGGAAACTTAGAACTAACCATGTCTGATTTATACTTGGTTGCTGGCGGTTTGACAGGGATCGTAGAATCAACTTTTAGATAATTTGCAGCTTCACGATATACGTCAGCCACAGATACCACGTTCTTTTTAGACTCTACTTTTTAAAAAAGTCTTGTGGCGAGTATGTCCGTCCGTTGTCCGTTGGCACCTGGATGTCAGAAACTATTAAATCCTAAAGAAAAACGGTTAACGGCAAACGACGCGGTATAGTCTGAAATGAGATCCCCGGTTCTTATTTTTCTTTTATTTATTTACTTGTATTACCTTTTTATTTATTTTTTAGACTTTTCATATAAATTATAATTCCAGAGTGGCCAGCGAGCTTGTACCAGCATTGACATATACAATATAAATCCTATTTGTACGACTAGTTTAGCAGTTGTAAGATGTACGATCGGTACATCTATCGACTAGATATTAGTTACGTACCATAAAATCGAAGAATATCGCGGTTATTTGACATTATAAATAAGATAAACGAAATTGCCGCGTGAAGTTTGTAACACGCGATGTTTCGGCGATGTTGCAACCGCCGTTGTCCAGGGTAGACCTGGACAACGTTAACCTCGGACAACGGCGGTTGCAACATCACCGAGACGTCGGGTGTTACAAACTAGGCGTGGTAAATTCATGTTATCTTATTTATAATAGTTATGTACCCTTTTATTTCTCTAACCATTCCTGAAATGTGTTTAAATAGGTAGGTATCTACGGATTATTTTTTAGACTACTGTACGATTTCATCGAAATATTCCTGGCAACGCTGGCATGTAAAGTGCGTCGTGCGCCCCGACCGTGCCCGGTACTGAATAAACGTCAAATCGCCACCGCGATATATCAGAATATATAGTTACGCTGATCGCTGACTCACTGACTGACTCTGTAGCTCTGTGGCGTTGGCGACGCGCGGCGTCACACTGAGGGTTCAACACAAGGTATCATTACAAGTTAAATTTTGTCAATTACATCCAATATAAATTATACTCTTATTCTATTGAATCTTATATACGCCGGCGCGGAGGGGGATCTATTTGACGACAGGCGCCTTAGGCGCGCCACAACTAACTAAGAAATATTTGCTAAAACTAACAATTCTCTTATAAGATCACTCTGCATGATCTTCATTCTAACCTTGTTTAATAGTGATGTGTGTTGACTCATCGTAATTCACGTTTGTGCCAATGTCAATGTCATGGGATGCGCCTGGCGCCTGACGGCAGCTGGCCAGCTGTCGTCGTGCGCAGCGTCGAGTTGGTAGCTATATAGCTGCAGAAATGGAACGGTTCTCTTCGTCGCGCGTGCGAACGCGAACCCGCGACGGCAATCACGACCGCTCTAGAGAAAGTTGAAACTGTAAAAACCGGTATCGCTATTTTAGCCGCGATGCGAAATGAAAAATTCGGTTTGTGTCGCTTGACGCAATCGCTTTTGAGGCCGAACCAAGCGGGAGGAGGCGGGAACCTCCTCGTCAAATGCGAAAGTAACCAACCACAAGGGTTAATTGGAGAAAATTTTTCGTTTTTTTTTTTTAGTAAATACAGTTGCAAAAGAACGACACTATGAAAAGTTTGCTGGTGGTTCAGTGATTTTCGGAGCGCCGCGGATCAATTAAATGTCGCGCATGTACTTAGTCCCTATCTTTTGAGAAAATCAATAATGCTTCGAGGAGTCTGTATGTCCAGAAGCTGCGGTTTACATAGAAGGGTAAATTCTCCCGAGATCTTTCTATTAGAAAACTGCGGAGCTCATTTATTTATTTATTAGTAATATACATATTCAAATGCAACAGCACAAAAGAAAATGAATTTACGGTCCAGAAAATACCGTTATATGCTTCTAAAATTAGGTATACATCTGACTGAGGCCAGGTAAATAGCACATAAATTAAATATAAACGTTTGTAATTCTCCTGTGCTCAGTAAAGTGCAACCAAGCTAACCTTGTTAGAAACTCCTGTGATAAGGCGTGCTCACTTTCTGAATCTTATTGGAGTGCCGCGGTTGTGTCAAAAAGCAAAAAAAAGAAACAAATTATGTTACATATTTTATATAATATTTTAACGGCACATTATATAATACAAATTCCTATGAACTTCATTTATATTATTGTTGTTGCCCGGCATTCTGAAGGTAGGAATTACATATTAGGTAGGAAGGTAGGAATTACATATTCAAGAAACTGAAATGATCCTCCAGCCATTAGCGATTTACAGGGGTATTTCGAACGAATATACCATAATCATACGATAAAACTTTTCTTGTAAAATGGTCTTACCTAAAACCTAAAATTTTAATACGTAAATACTTTTATTGATGACAATGGTAGAAATTACATTATATTGCTATTGGATATTATACATTTAGAAAATAAATGACAATATAACTTAATAGATAGTGAGAGGTAATATAGTCAGAAATGGTGAAATTATCATACTTACATATATACACATACACACTCATCCACGCCTACTGAGATTGCATTATACGAGTGCACTTCTGATACACTCACGTTTATTATAATAAAAACTTTATCACAGTATAAAACAAATAGCTTTACCAGTAATACTGGCAGCCTCACCACCTGACTCCCAGATTTGGGCGGATTTCTCCATCCTCCGTTCGAAATCGCTTGCGCGGCCTCCACGTGATGTAATGTACGCGGTAGTCCGTGACTCAGAAATATCGCGGATCCGAGGCTTACTTTACTCGGCATATATCACCCGAGATCGGGTAGCCTACTGATCGTTTCTAAGGAAAGGTGACATCAGGTCAGCATCTACCCCCGCGTCTTAGGATACATATATTCCCAGACTCCCCCGGGTATTTGCTGGAGTTGTGGGCCTGGTCTTAAGTGCAACTGCTCTGCCCGTCATGTCGAAAACCGCCCAGATCCGCCCAAAGTGTTCCCTCGGATACACACTTTCGCTCCCATCTGTCAGCGACTACAGGATTCAGCGAAAGTCAGTGGTCACGGTGTCACTGGCGGGGTAAGTCCTTCTTAGAGGAAGCTCCCGGATGGAGGTTGAACCGTGAGTTGGACCGACCTAAGACCTAATACACAAACGGACCATCGGGCCCAAGCTGCACGGAACCGTTATGATCCCAAGATCCCCGGTTGGAGATCAGGAAGGCGCAGTGGTAGTGCTATGGATGAAGGTAATGATAATTGAAAAAGAAAACAGTAAGAATTTTAAAATATCGATATTGACACGGCCGCAGCGGCCATTTTCCGCAAAACGTCTCAAAAGCTTCGCTCATCGCCGTGTAACTGTCAATGTCAATGCCGTTTGCAAATTACGTCCATCCGATATCGCATTGCAGGCGGACATTACGAAGAACAATGCAACGCTTCACACATCTGTATGCGATGCATACCGAATGCAATGCAGATGCTCCAGGCATGGTAAGGCGATCGGCGTTGCGCGTGACATAAACTGACGTCAATTTATTTGTAATATGAGTTATCAATGTATGTATTAGTCGGGACGGCTCATTGAACAGCGGAGGCAGCGCATGCGGCGCGACGCGCGAGGTTGGGTTTTGACAGATCTATTCGGGTAAAAGTCTATTTGGAGAAACTAATCATCGGTTAATGTCTTCCTAGTTTAGTGGCATTATACACAATTCTTTTCCTCCCTATAACATTTTTCTGAAGTTCTAAAATCAGTCTAAAGTTATTGTTATACACCCGACTATAAATATTACTTATAAATTAAAGTTTCCTCTTTCAAATAACACAAAAAGGAATCCCGGATTCCGTTGAATGTAATAATATTCCATCAGCTAAAGCTACTCAATAAAATAAAGCTGTATTGATGGTCACATGTATATTTTTTTGTTTTGTGTCGAAATTTTTAAAAAGGGTCTACTTACAACGACAAAGAGGAAAATATTTGATACTATAATAATTTCGCAGACATTTTGTATTCAGATCATCAGCACATTCTGAAATTTTAGTTGATATCTATTATTGAAGAATTATCTCAATTACAGTGGATGGCCATATTAATAGGGACAATGTGAATTTCGGTACTAATTTTCACATTACAAAAACATTAAACTCCGAGCCAATGCTTATTTTTTAGTGCTAAAAGTCATTGAATTATGGTATTTCGCACTTAATAAAATAATTTCAGCAATCACAATCATAAGAAATGGAACTTGCCATGTAAACTTCAATATTTCTGCAAATTAATATTTTTTGTCGACACGGAGAGAATGATTACGTTAAGATCCGTTTCTTACAATCATGCTGACAAATATTTAGGATAGCATGTAAATATTCACTAATTTTAGCACTATAAATTTTGGCACTGTAAATATCACACTTTTTTGTAACAAGATAAAGCACTTTAAACTTTTACAGAAATATTCAGCAAGTTCTTTTGTTGTAATTTTTTAATGATTTTAGTAATAAGTATTAACCTCAAGACATACATAAAACTACGAAATACTAAAATACTTTAATCTAACCAAAAATACGTAATCTAGAATAATAATATTGCCTGCAAGCAATAAGCTCGCCTTTCCTTAACTGAATAAAGCGTTTATTATTAAAATAAAAAATAATGTTACCTAAATATTTTTGAAAATATTTAAATAACGAAAATAAACACAGGAAAATAGTGAAATAAAAGCTCAAAATACAAAATAAATATTTACAATCTATCGTAGTTTATTGATATTATGATTATGCGAATTGGATCTCACCGCATTTTCTCCGTGACGACAAAAAAACGTAATTTCTCGGAAATATTGAAAATTTCGCTATTTTACGCGATACGTTCCATTTCCTATTAATGTGATGGCTGAAATTATTTTATTATTTACGTTAATACAAAATACCATAATTTAACTTTTATCACTAAAAAATAAGCATTGCTTAGTTTAATATTTGTGTAACGTGCAAATAGTGCCAAAATTCACAGTCTTCCTATTAATATGGCCATCCACTGTTAATTATCGCGAAATAACCTCGTTAAAAAATACTACCAAAGATGTAACTTTCATTCATTCAACGACCAAGTCTTTTCTTTCGCATCGACATAACCCATCATGGATACCTCGTAGAAGGAAATCATACCGATTCCCACCAGGTCTTATCAACAACAACGCCTTATCAGCACAACAGGAAAAGGATATAAGATATATTTATCAGAAAAACAATCACTGATGTAAATTGACATAGCTAACCTCAGGAGCAGATAAGACAACGAACAAGATGTGAGAGCCGAAGTACACCGAAGTTTCCAAAATATAGTTTATAATAAGTAATAGATAAAACATGTATAAATAGATAAACGGAATGCATTATTATTCATTATCCTTGCACGCTTAGTTGTGAGTAGACCAAATTCGATTAAATGTAAAAGTAATTGAAATAGAGTTGTTTTTTTAACGTCATTTCGCGACAACTTACATAAGTGGACCGACTTTTACACTTCTATAAAATTGTGCGATTTCCGCAAATTGACTTCTCTCCTCTTCGACGTTGACTTATTCCGAGAAAATTCGATTCGAATGCATGTTGCAATTTTATTTTAAACAATGAAGTCACGGAGCGATTCGCGTTACCTTGATGAAGCGGCTTAAGAGTTGAATGCACTTTTGCCGCGCGTTCAGCCGGACAAGTGGCCCAGCAGCCGTTCAGTTTGAAGAAGCGTATAGATAGGCCCTTACTAAATTTAAACAGTCAAGAATTATACTGCGTCTACCTACCCTAGATCTTTTCCGTAAGACAAACGCGGAAACTCTTCGTTGAAATGCGAAAGAAAAACTACAACACATGAAATTCCTACGGCAACTGCGCGAGGATGTTCCACTGTTTAAAATGATTACTGCAAAAGCTTCCAGACCAGGGAACAAAACAATTTTATCCGCAGGGAATGATCTTTAAAACACTATCATGAACGCTGTAAAAGCACGAATGAAACCGTAGGTATAATATATCGAACCGCATGCCTTTTATTAGTCCTGGAGCCTGTGGTGCAATTGTTGCCCCGCATAAGTAAAAGTAACATAATATTATAGCTGGAAAGGCAATACCACATGGCACTGAAAACTGCAGGAAACTTTTTGTCTGCGGAGAGGAAGAAAAATGTTAGTAAGCGATTGGTTACTAAGACAGAGCTAGCAATGTAAGACTAGATTGACTAAGAGCGATCATTGCCGCCTGTGCAAAGCAGGAGAGGCAACAGGATGTAAAATATAAATATTTATGTTGATATTTTGCTTTTAGGATATTATATCGTATTAAAATACCCCTCAGGGACATTGTAACAACATTATAATCAATACATCCTGCCCGTCAGAGACCAATGCCTTACGGCGAGGCCCAGGGAATTGCCATCCTTCGGGCAGCCTCACCCCCTGGCTCCCAGGCTTGGTCGGATTCCTTCAATCACCCGCCTGGTCGCGGGTTCAAAGACGCTTGCGCGACCTTTACCTCAAGCGAGCGGCAACTCTTCACTGGAATTATCGTGGATAAGGGGCGTCATTTGCTCGGCAACTATCACCCAAGATCGAATGGTCCACGTATCGTTTCTAAGGGTAGGCAGCTTGAGGTACTAACTTACCTCCGCTTTCTTAAGAAGCATTAGCTTCTAGCCCTCTCCGAGTCTATGTCAGTGACAACATGGCCGGTATGCCCCGCCCCGTGCGTCAGGTCTCCAGTTCCGCCCGAATTTCCGTCCCCAGATCCACCCCCCACAGCGGGTTCACCAGGTTGGTCCCTCTTCGAGGAGGCTCCCGGATAGGAGCTGCCCTGCGAAATGAGCCGACCACGTTGACAAAATCGGCCATTATAGTCCAAGCTACACGGGACCGCTGGGAACCTGAAGTTTAAGAACAGCAGTAAGCTTTTGGCGCTGGATTGTTTTACCTCTTCCGTTTGAAGGTAGTAGCCACCCAGATGGGTGTTTCTTTTACGCATCAGTGGGCCACATTCGCACACGAGGTGCAGGAGCAGCTTGGCAGTATCTGCACACTCTAGTGTCCCAGAGCTTGAGGTTGAACATGTGTCTTTTCAGACCACATGCCCCGTGAGCGCCCTCACCAGCATGCGTAAGTTGTTTCTATTTAGTGCTAACGCCTCATAGGTAGTCTTACGGTTGAAAGCTTTGATTTGCGCTTTAGAATTATTAAAAGCCTCGTTGAGGTAGGAGGGAGATGTAGGATTGTCAATATCGTCCGGTTTTG
>JAOPUG010000276.1:15349810-15360453 GCA_027564375.1 Micropterix facetella | reverse complement strand
CGGGTTAAAAAACATTAAAAAAAAAAAAAAAAAAACAAAAAAAAAGTTTTGTTCGGGCTTATTTAAATATCGCCTACAATCGGGCCCCCCGCCCGACAAAAACACCTTACAACCCCCAAAACAAAGGAAAAGCGGGAGCGGGAGCTTATCTTATTCGAAATATATAGCTGGAGCTCTCCCTTGCTCTTTAAAGTAGACCCTTCATAACCGATCGTCTTGATAAAATAAGGATTGAGGAGATACTGACTAAACGATTTTTGGCCTTTATCTATAGTGATTCGTCTCTTTACTTCTGGTATGTTATTTTTATCGTTTAGATAACTACGTTAATTATTTATTCACGCTGCTATACGTATTTCCTTATTCTTATTGCTATTGATAGCGAGACAAGGAATGCAATAAAAGTAAAATACGACAAGACGAATAAGGGCCCCGACAAATTTCGTGACGTAAATGAGTAACGTGACGAGAAACGTCTTAAATGAGTAAAATACCGATATATAAAATGATACTTCCTTGATTTAAAGATAAATAATTAATAATTGAACGATTGAATATTTTTTGGAACTATATAGGGGTCGACCGTGCATCAACCTTTTTCGGAGGCGTAACTCTGAAATTTGTCAGAATTACTCTTTTTTTTTCTTTTGAATATTATTTACTTATTTATCTGAACTTAATATTCTATATTAGTGCGTAAAAAGAAATACAGTTAATTTTCCGAAAAAAAAAAAGAGAAATAGGCCACTATTGACCAGTGTGGTACACGAAATTTACACGTTGGATTAAGCCTATGGTTAATACTTCACAGTGGATACCTGCAGTGAAAATTGGACCATGTGTAGGTTCATGGTTCAATTACAAATAAAAGAAAAAGTATAAAAACCTTATTTAGATGAAGTATCTATTTAGCATTCAGTTACTTTTTAAAGATTAACTTACTACTCTACACTTATTCGAAATATAATATTATTACAGTAATACAATGCAGTTTTCCATATTTTGTCGAGTTTTTGCCTGGAAGTCTGCTTTGAGGACCCCTCATTTAAGTTTAGAATCTCAATCACATTCTTATATATATCGTTTTTATTTCCTTCGCTGATTTCTTATATATTTTATTTCGTTATCGTTATTGGATATATTAAAGTACCTACGTATTTTTACCATAATGTTTTTTAGATTGCTTAATTCGGCAATTTTCTTACACTATAAGAGTTTGACATTTAAATTGTTTGTCTTTTATGTTTATTACAAATTCAAATTTCTTCCTAGTTGACTTCTTTCTAAATTAAAAAAACAAACTATGGTTACGATAATATCATCAGAAATAAAAGGAAAAGTAGCGATATAGGTACCACTTATACCCGACTCGTGATAGGTGACCTCTGACTTATCCAAAATGGCTGAAAACCTATTCCAATAAGTTTCCCTCGTCACCACGATTCCAAAAATACCCTTATACGCTATGTTTGCTCTACATATTGGTCAGACCTCCTCCAGGCCAAGTAAACTAGGATGCACCTGCAGCAGCACCTGCGCGACGGATCGAATTTGCTGCCACCTGTTGGTGCTTAGAGTCACTCAGGGAGGGGGCATACCAAATTCAGTTAAGATCGGACCACGGGAAGACTTCGGACATACGGACAAACAAACGCACAGCATGCATCACACTATATAGCGTCCTACATAATACTACGGACGGGACAAAAAGTATAGATCCAGTCGACAACGATCTTAATCCAAATTCGATATAGAAATAATCATCATACCATTTGGAAGGAGCTTCTAAAATATCCCAGGTTACATTTAAGGAACTAAATGAAATAATGATTATTATTTATGTATTAATTCTAATTCTTATGTTTGAATTATAATTCTTTATTCTGTCTTAATGCTGCCAGATTCATATGGGCATTTTCTTTATCTTAAATAGCATAATCGAGGCTTCGCTTTCATAGTTTGGCAAACGATTATACTGTTCGGCGAGCGAAACGCAAAACGAGCAGCAACGACGTCAAACATTATTTTATAACATTATTCTAAACAAGTATTCATTACAAATTACGTAGGTCATTATATAAGTTTTGAGAAACGCCAAAATTAAACAATATATTTTTATAATTTATACTATATTTTTTCAAAATATCTCCATTATTCTCTATGCAAATTTCCGTCCGCCTAAACCAGCTTTGGAAACATTTTTTATTTAGCTTTGGAAACGGCAGCAACGGCTTTCCTTTTATTTTATCCTTGACAGTTGGGAATAAAAATAAGTCACAGCGAGATAAGTCGGGGCTGGAAGGTGGATGAGTCAGGGTTTCAATACCAGATTATTGAAAAAACGCCTTTGTTCTAAGGGAAGTGTATAAAGACGCGTTGTCGTGGTCCAGCATGATTCCCCTAAGGCCGGTTTTTGATCATCTTTCTTGCACAGCTTTTATAACTTTTTGCAATGTGGCCGTTGAGTTTTTCTATCATTGATATTAATTATATATATAATTTTCTAGCATTGATATCGCAAGATGTCCACTCTATTTCTCGGCACCAATCCACGCGGACTTTTTACCGTTTCGGAGAGCCCACGAGGTATCCAACGACAACAAAGTTTCCTCACGCCGACGGTATGAATACTAACCGAACTAATGAGTAAGATTTTCTCTATGTCCTTAAATGTGATTCGAGGGTCTTCTCGCACAAGCATTTCAGTAGACTGCAGTGACTGCCGTTGGCGGGCGTCCACTTTTGTCGTCATCTTCAATGCTAGTTCTGCTCCTTTTAAATTCGTAACACCATCTAAAAATTATTGCCCGAGAAGGAGCAGATTTCAAACGTTCAAAGCTTAACACTTCAGTTAAACGAAATTCAGTCACAGTAGATCATAGCACGCAAATGTTTTTTTCATTTGAGCCATATACTAGCAGACGAAAAGGCGAGAAGCGATGACAAAATAAATACCAAAAAAATATTGTTTTTTTAGTTGTAAATGGCCTTTTACATTCGATATTTAAATAAATTATCTATTTAGAAACATATGATATAGATACATCCCATTTTTAAATTTTGAGAATCTCAAAATTTATATAGTGACCTATATATGTAATGAATCAACACTGAATTCATAAATACTCAAATAAAATAATTTTTAATAAATTACCTCACATTTTTAACGTTACTGTTTAGAAATTCAGGGAAAAGTGTCAATTTTAGACAGAATGCAGAACAGAACCATCTCTTTGACTAATCGAGTTCCTGTAGTCTATGATTTGAATAGAGAGAGAGCGGCAGTTATATGTTGTTTCTTTTCGAGAGTGTTCGAGAGCGAGTGTTCATAATGGCGAATAAAATAATTATCGTTCTAAAATGGCAATAGGGCTGGTGATCGTAATAGAACTGCAGGTCGCCCTTACTTAGTTAAGCCGATATCACCGTTGTCATAATCTGAGGCAATACACAGCACTTACCAAACGGGCGTACGGTTTCTAGTACAAATATCAATAAAATATTACATTAAAAATATTATGAATATTAAAATATATTTAAAAAAAATTCTGTTAACACATATTTAAAAAAAACCTTTTTTCCAAAAAATATATACAAATACATATTAATTATCTAGTATTTATGTAAATTACTCACCCCGCAAGATGGCTGGGCTTCTTTTATCGACTATATTGTTAGCACATTCCTGAAAACAGAAGAAAAACTTAATTAAAATAAAATTTGGATAGTTTAAAACTTTACAATGCCTGTGTCATGTCAGCAACGATTGCAAATAAACGTTTAATGCATTGAAAATCGCAAAAGAAACTGCGAGCGTTGACGCCCGTCCCGAGCTATTTCGAAGGTTTCTTTGCTTGTCGACTTGTTGATGACTGAAAACACTGAAATGTCAGCGTATATCACTTTCAGAGATCGCGCCGATCGCCAGTATTTATAGAATATCGGTTTAATTGCCATTTATCAGCGAAGATTACTGTGGTGTGGTGTCACATTTGAAGAAATAAAAATTTATTACTTTTGTAATTTTAGCTGCTAACGCCCAGACTGGTTTATTAGGTGCTTGTGTCATTGTGTGAGACAATATCTCTTCCTATATTAAAATACAAATAATTTTTGATTAGCAATCCGGTTTGGGAAGCACAGCGTCAGTAATATATGAGTAAATGTGTAACATCTATTATTAGCAAAAGTCCGTGGGCCTGAACAGTTCGCTTCGTGGCCAATAAAACAAGATGCATGACTGTGAACGATGCTATCAATGTTGCCAATCCGGCGAAGTTCAATGCAATACTAAGAATATAATTGTCAAATTGAAAACTTTATTAATAATCTTGGTCGTCGCTTTTTACTTTCACTCCATCGCAAAACAATCACTTGATCGATGTGTCTCTCACAGCACTAGTTATTGTAAACAAATCTGTGAAAAAAACCTATTTCCCTCTACGCTTGTTACTTTTCTGCTACCTATTTCCGGCATAATTTACATACGTAGTCATTCACAAAGTATCCAACTTCATGTTTTTTCTCATAAATAAATGAAGCACGAGAAGATTGAGATGTGCGAGGGACATGCTCATTAACGTGATTACCTCCCTCAAATAGTGAAAAACTGGCATTTTGCAAACAAATTTAATTGACTCCCGCGTGCATTAAACAAAAATAGTAATGCATAACTCGTAGTAAATGTCTTACTCTTTCGTATTGTGATGCAAAATTTCAATATTTTGTTTTTTTTTCTGAATCAAAATAAATAATAAGTCTTCACCCTTTTGTAATTTGCATTTTCTTGAAATCTAAAGGACAAACAACTTGAAACTATGTTGGTAATGCGTACTAAGTAAATGGTTAAAATGTGATAATGCAATATTTTGCACTATATTTATTTTTCAATTATAATCTTTCAAAATACCAAAAAAAGATATTATTTGCCATCATTATGTTTTGTTACTATTAGTCGGCCCGATTCATGGCTCAACCATCCGGCAGCCTCCCCGAAGCGAACCGAGGGACTAACCTGGTGAACCCGCTGTGCGGCGAATCTGGGGGAACACCTCGGGCGGCCCTGCATGATTGATGCCCTGGTTAGTGCTCAATCCACGAATAGCCGGGGGGGGGGGGGGGGGTCTGACAAGCGTAGGCTTTTCTATAGAGTAGGGGTAGATATATGCCTTAATATGTCTATCCTTAGAAACTATCCGTTCACCACCCAATGTCGAATAATATTTGCCGAGCAAAGGACGCCTCGGATCAGCGACAAATTCGGCAGGAATTGACGCTATATTGAGGTAGAAGCCGCGCAAGCGACTTCGAACCCGTGACTAGACGGGTGGTCGGAGAAATCTAACCAAATCTGGAGGTAAGGGCGAGAAGGCCCCACTGGGCTTGAAAATGCCCAGTTCCTCGGGATAAAGCGTAGGCGTCGGTCTCTCACGGGTAGTGGCGGAACTGGAGAAGTGGATTGTGCTGTCCACAAAGTATCTGCGTTCATCTCGAGATGATATAACGATAGAGTTCGTTGAAACATCCCGGGGTGACGGGTTCGCCCGTAGTTTTGACACTTTCCAATGCTTAGGGTCGGCAGGTGAAAAAATATCTACTAAAGGTCAAGAGTGTACAATCGTACAATACGATGACTATTATGCTTTTGAGCACCCTTGGAGCGGGGTATTTATGCGTGCGTAGTACGACGCGCGCAGTTCTCTCAGTTGGCCAGCCTAATCTCGCTGCTCCGACCGGACGGTTCGGACGTACCTATCGATCCGTTATGCTAGTAGCTTACATGTGAACTGTGAACTATGCATGCATCAATTAATTATCTATTGCATGAGCCCCACGTTTTTCGTTTTCTGTGTGGGGCTAGGAAAAAATGTTATACTTTTTAGACCGTTTAAAAAAAGTGGTAAATAAAAAAACATTTTTTATTTGTATAATTATAAACAATGACGCTATACTATAGCGAAAATAGTGTAGATACCGCTATAATCAGTACTTGGCACGCCCGATAGATGGCAGTGAGAAGGAATTTTCCAGACGGATCAAGAATGTTGCAATGCTCTTTTACCGAGGTTACGCGGCGAGAGACCCAGCATTAAAAATAACGGAATGCCAATATAATTTTCAAATATTTGTAAATATAATAAAAAAAATACATATTTACGATAAAAATTTGTTCTTTTATACCAATATCACAATAAAAGAAACATTGAATTAGTTAAGAGTTTCGCTCCTATCGGGCGTTCCACGACACATCTCTTTCTTTTTTTATTACGGTGATATGTACATTCTGAAAAGAGTTTTTTACTTAAGCACATAAGAGTATATTAGATTTCTCTCTCATGTTCCAGAACGCTCATAGCCGATTTTTCTTAAAACGCGACAAAATGTAAGTCGGACATTTCCCATGAGATCAGCGGGAACATGTGAGCCAAGACGGAATATCCCTACAGAAACCAAACTCAATTCAAATGTTTTACTCGTATTATTAATATCGCAACTTCGTATCGGTGTAATTGTTCTACGTATTTTTGGTTAAACAATCTCCGTTTTTCGCAATCTAATATGTAGCTATACCTACCAGCAGGTAATTCTTTTCAATATCAAATACTTTACGACTATATAGGTTTTTCACACGTTTTTTTAGAATTCCCAATTTGTGACGAATAAGACTTTCTGTGAAACCAGTTTTTTTTGACATTTCAAATACATATTCTAAAATATATAATAATGCTGGCAACTCTACACAATGCAGACATAAGTAATCACTCGTAGTCCGGAAATAATGTGAGCCGAATTGATTCGGAGCTCAGAATAACGTCCGAAAGATCTACTAATAATGGTGAACGGCATTTAGCAATAAGGAAGCAATCATCAGCTCTAACTAACGTAGCTACATGTGCATAGCTAAAAGATAACTCAACACGTTTGGGTCAATGAGGTCGAATGGGATCATATCGTACGAAAGGATAGTGGATTGATTTCGACCAGCTAGCATAAAGAGTTCTTTAAAATAAAGCACTGCTAGTCTTTTATATAATGTTCGCTTAGCGGTTTACTGATATCCTTAAGCAACGTATTTAGATAATACCTACCGCCCGTCATTCAAGATTCTAGATAGCAAAGACCTAAATTATATTTTGCCTTCAGGGTGAAAGGGGAAAAGATAAATTACTGCGCTGTCACATCCTTCGCAGAAAGTCACCGCATATACCCCACTTACAGGCGCATGGAGATAATCAGCAGGGAAACGGAAAGTAGGAAGACCGATACACATGGAATAATTCTCTTGATCATGACATGGGATACTTCGACAAAACGAAAGAGGAATGGGTAGAATTGACAAAAGATAAAGCCAAAATGTCGAAAGATCAGGAAGTGCACGATGTTTATAAAATGGATGAACCGGAATCAGAAACTAGCCAAGAGGAATAGACAAATGGAGCACCGATACAATGAAACTCTCCCATAAGCCTGGGAAAAAATATTCAAAACATACTCCTCACCCTCCTACTTTCCTATATCGGCTGTAAGTTGCTAGTACTACTGATCGATTGATTTACCTTTTATTTCACTTCCTTAAAGGCAGGCGCTCCTCATCCTTAAGGCTAAGCCAGTAAGTAACCGGCGCAAAATCCATTTTTTCAAGGTCAACCTAGAAGAAGAGGATGAAGATAATGGAACAAAAAATATATTCCATTACTCCTGGGACTTCACGCAAGAGGCCGCTGGAGACATTCTTGAAAGAAGTTCTTAACAAAACAGCAAGAAAATAAAATCAACTTTTGTTTTAGAGGTAATTTTCCAGAATTAAAAGGTTTATTATGCACGAGTATTAAACATGCAAATACATTCTAACTATATGTGTAAAGTTGACGTACGAAGCTGAATTGTGATATTTAGATTTTTTCTGTCATAATTTTTTAATATATAAGGCAGTTTTTACGTAGATTCGCATAAGATTTCCATCACTATTGAATCATTTTTTTTATTTCAGCATAATCTCTATAGATTACCAATATAAGGAAGACATATTTTTTACAAAAAAAAACATTACGTATATTAAGGAAAAGAAACTCATTAGACTCTTTTTTGTGCGAAAATCTTATACATTTCTTACACCCCCATATATTTCACAACACTAACACACATATATACATTTTACCTCCAGCATCGCCTTAAAAATGTGCCCTCTGGTGTATTCGGTTTACCGCCTCACGAGCACATCTGGCTAGGGAAGCCCAATTAGTCATTTAATCATTCGGAGGAGGTGAGTTAAGGTTTTGCTACAAAAACCAGTGGATTTCATTTCACTGTCAGTGGAATCAGAGCAAGATATCCCGCCAGTCCCATATCACGTATTTTCAAGACACAAGACCTTTATAAGGTGACATATTTTTTGATCGTCCTACGCTATTATTTATGGTGTCCATGCCGTGGCGTGCTTTAATAATGTCGCATGTTTTAGCGATTCTTTGGTCGTGTTCGATGTCGCGCGACGGCATCGTACGTTTCCTCATTGGCCGTGTTTCAGCCGCGACCTCGCACTAAATTTGATAAAATGATAACAAACCGGTGCCTCGAAGCCAGAGCTGATATCATTTGTTTATAAATTCCTTTATAACATACGTTATATTATTAATAATAACGCGATTACAAGGATGAATGGAATTGTTACAAATATGTCTTTTGAAATCTCAAAGACCTCAAATCCACAACAAGGTTACAGTACCATTGTTCTGGTTACAGTTCCAAGCCGCTTACGCGAACCTCTGCCTGTTGCGAGTGTGTTTAGTCGTGGACCTGCGTTTATCGCCAGCGTCGGGGCCTGCGTTCTTAGGAAACAACGTTTCCAGACTCTTACGGTAGTTCGCCGATTGCGCAAACTTAGCAATGCCTAGAGTGCGCGTGAGCGCATAAATCGCCCACAACCGTCCGAGGCAATTCCCCTGGCGTACTGCATATCGCAACGGTCTACAAAATGCGGGATACAGCTGCAGACATAGTTCAATGAAGCCTACCAAGGTAGTTCCCTCTTCGAGGAAGCTGAGTTGAGAAACTGCTACGAGCGAACCCGGCCACCCAGGGGCGTTTCAACGATATGTTTGTTATATCACCACAGAAAAAAAACACAGACTTGAGGACGAAGACGAATCTACGTATTAAGCTCCACCTAAGCCCGTAAGAGTGCAACCCTTACCGCGAGGCACTGGGAATTTTCAAGCCCAGTGTGGCATCCACCGCGCGCTTACTACCAGATTTGGTAGTAAGCGGCAATTACTCACTGGAATTATTGCGGATCCGAAGCGCCCTTTACTCGGCTTGCCACCCGAGATCGGATTGCCAAAGTATCATTTCTAAGGGTAGATAGCTTAAGGTACCTAACTACCCCCACTGCCTTAGGTCGCATTGCTCTTCCAAACTCCTCCGGCTATTAGTTGTTGAGAAACTACAGGCAGACCGACCAGTGCATAAAGCATCCATCCATCCGAAGTTTTCACCGGCGAGTCTCCGCTTTACCGGGATACTGGGGGCTCTGGCCATGTCACCGCATCACCGGGATACAGAGGGCCCTGCTTCAGGAAGATTATCAAGCTAAGGCCGGCATATCGACCATCGCTCAGACATCCAGAATCGCGATCAGCCGCCATCCACAGCGGGTCCCTTTTCGAGGAGGCTGTCGGATAGGTGTTGTCATAAGTCTAGCCGATCGTGATAGTAAGAAGCATGACTCCATTAGACCCCATAGCCCCTTCGAGGAGGCTACCGGATGGTAGCTGAATCATAAGTTGGGCCGACCAACAATTCAGTCGGCCATTAGGCAAAAACTATATGGGACCATTCGGCTCCAGCCCCGATTATTAGTCAGCGGAAACAGCACTTAAGAATACAATCAATAAAACTAAGCCATGACTATTTCCAAAAATTAACACCGCACATTTCATCTCCATAATGTACACGTTGGAGGATTTCGCAAAACTCAACTATGCTAACGGCGTTTGTAATCTTGCGAATAGGAGTTTCCAGATGTATTAAGTTGCGCGTAGCATGAAAGGCATCGTGGGGTTTCTATCCGAGAGCTACCGTAGTAACTTCAAAGCGATACTCGTATTAGGTACAGACCTACTTAATATTACATCAAAGGTAAACGAGAACAACGAGCTAAGTCCTCCGTTTTTCACCAAATGTATGAATAACGTGTTCACACATTCGGCCGATTAGGGTACATAATAATGCTGTTAAAAGTAATAAAATAAACCAATTCCCACAAATATGTATCACTATTGACTTCGAGGTCTCGAAATTTAATGAAACTCAGTTCGTGACGAGAAATATGTGCAAAAATAAGGTGTTTCCATTTAAGGACTTCGTCCGAGAATATTCGGCTTGTTCGATGAAATCCGCGAGATACATGACGTGGGGCGTCCATTAATTACGTGAACTCAAAATGTGGTGGGAGGGGTGTCAATGAAAACTTCACGTCAACTTTTTAATTCAGAGAAACACATCAAACATTTTGTATGAAAAAATCAATCTCAGGCATAGACTATTTTAAATTAACTAGATTTTAAACCTGACAAAGACGACGGACCCGCTTTGTTTTTATACTTAAATAAACTGAGAAATTTTATCTTTAGTTAATTTTTTTA
>JAOPUG010000276.1:15310946-15326559 GCA_027564375.1 Micropterix facetella | reverse complement strand
CAGCACTGTTGCATTTGAAGTAACTGCGCGGGAAATTCAAAAAGTCACTGACTTATCAAACCGCCCTCGTACTTTTCTAGGGTAACGATCCCTTATAATACTCATAGTAAAAAAAAACACTAACAAAATAAAAATCAGGAAATATGTCCTAAATATTATTTTACACAAATTTAGATATAAGCTAGATGTTTCCATCGATGTTCCTTTTAAAATCTGCCAGGTCTCATAAATTATTTCCGTAGACAATGCTCAAGATAATCCCACAATAAAAAAATAGGTGTGGATATATCAGGGACATGACTGCGATGGGTGATACGATGAACGTGAATGAGTGATCGACTATTCATGAAATATGCGCTCACGCAGAACTTACGTTGCTTTCCCATGAAAGGCAAGATGGCATCTAAAATTTTACGGAGAGACCTAACGTCCACCGCTGCTCTCCCCCCGGTCCCCACAAATTCTTAAAATATGTAGTTTGGCTGTTTCAAGACAACCTTTATATTTGATCTAACCAATATACCATATAGATTTAAATTAACCATATAGATTTAAAAATAGATTAAAAGCATACCTTCTAAATTGTACGACTGCATACATTAAAAAACTCTTTTTAGATCATATTAAATATTAGATAAGTTCTATAAGTAGACATAATTAGATATAAGTAGGTATAAGTAGACATTATCATTTTAAGTAAGTACAATTATAAGTAGGTAAACTAGAATAATTAAATGATTATGGATCATAATATTATCTCCGTGTGTATTTTAAGGTTTTTTTTTCTTTTTCTCTCCGTTATTATTATTCTATTATCATTCATTACTTCGATTATATTCTAGACCAGAGGTACCCAAACTTTTTTGTCTCGAATACCACTGAAATATTTTTTGTTTTCCGTAGACCCCTGCCTTCCTAATATTGAATTTCAAAACGTGGTAACTTCAAATGTATTATAAACAGCTGACACAGTGCTGCTCACTTTGCTAGTGTACAATTGATGATATACAATTTTCATTTATATCTTTCTTGAAATGTACTTAAATTTTGTTCACTTCTAAGCGACCACGACCTTGCAATTTATGTATGGCATTTGAGGAAGCCACACTTGAATGCACAAGTAGCACCATCTCGCTTGCTCATTCATGTGATCCATCTATTCTACTCGCTTGCACATGAACCAGTTGAAGCGGCGCTGCGTATTCACATATCTCGCCTGCACCTTCCCTCGTTAGTCATGTGCGTTGGCCTCCTCAATCAATATGTGATGCAATTTGAGTTGATTGTTGATTTATTTCCACTACACTTGTGACGCGTGCTTTTGTTTATTGCAATTTATATACGATTATATAAGTTTAAAAGATTATAATGTACACATAATCTGTTTTATGTATAAGACATTTACGGAATGGCTAAATGTTGATGATGACTTGCCTAAATGTGGTTCGCTCACGTGGTCTACGCCATTTATATCCTGTACCAAACCAATTATTTTCCTGGTGACATGGACCACCTACAAGTCGAAGTCGATCCCTGATGGTCTATATAGACCACTTTGGTAATAACTGTTCTAGACTATTCTTGGTGATATTTTAATAAACTTTATTTTTGTAAGTAAATTCAAATTATTATTGATGCAATTTTTATTTTAAATTATATTTTAAATTACATGAAATGGTTTATTGATACTTTTTATGACATTTTCTTTAGAATTTGATGTACGCAATTAAAACAATTTTATTACAATTAAGTACGACAAAATTTATTGTTTTCTGAAAACGATAACGATGATTAAAATAAATCTCTAGCTTAGAACAGGCGGAGCTTAGTTAGGTTCTGACTATTGTAAATTATCATTATTGTAAATTTAAAACTAAATACATCAATTTGAATTTGAATATCTCGTAAACGTTCTCGTGTCGCTTCTAGGATAGTGGTAGTCGGCGTGGGTTTATTATTGTATGCTGTGCGCGACGAAAGTACGACCTTTGGGAATCGCTTTTGATTTGTATCGCGGCGGCAATCAGCCGCACCAGCCCGCATAACGACAGCGTAACTGCATATCCAACCATATGGAAAAAGCCGCTCACATTAGTATGTGGGGCGATTACTCGAGAGGACAGAAAGCTGGAATGCCCATTTAGAGCGTTATGTTAACAGCTTGGGTCAGCGGTTCTCAAATATTTTCGGAGTTCGAGGCTCTAGGGAGCATGCTGTGAATTTGCACATCTCTCCGGCTCGTATCCGAAACCAGTGCAGTGTTGCTCTTGCTTGTATAAGTGGCCACTACCGTGATTCACTGTTTGTGATAGTTTATAGTTGTCCATTGCTACAGATCTTGTCCACCATCCCGTTGCAGCTCGAAGACGCTTACTCGGTCTTCTACCTGTTGCAAAAGCTTAGTACTCTCGTGGACCCGTGGCACCTTTTGCCATGGCTGGCCAACTGGTCGTGTCTAAGGATAGGTGACAATAGGTCAACATCTACACCGCTTCTCTTAGGATGCATACGTTTCCCGACACGTATAACTATTCGCCAGTTGCACAAACTGTTCCCTCTTTGGGGAGGCTGCTAGATAGGAATTGGGCCGACCAACAAAACAAACTGACCATAAGGCCTGAACTGCATAGCCCCGTTAGGCCCCACTGCTCGTGACAGTCAAACGAGGTTTATGCAAGTGAATTCACTCGCTAAGGCTACCTCAAGAGAATGAGTAGGTGTTCCGCAAAATTTTCGCGGGCGTACAAATCGGCCGGCCAAACGACACACAGTGTTTCATAAAAGGTTCTTCTTCTGAAGAGCCGTATCTAATACTGCTGCGGTACGAAACATTTTCAAAACAGCGACCCTAAATCTAAAGTTTTTATTTCCAGCGACCACATGTCAGATGAGGGGGTCCGCTTGGTTGCGCAACCAATTTGGTGGCGCAACCATCATCGACGCGTGCACAGAATATTACAGAATATCACTAATACGTCTCAATCACTCAGGTACCAACTGCGCAACCCCTTGCATACGTACCTACGATACGATTTGCATCGCAGAAAATAGATAATTTCAAAACAGAAATATTTATTATCGAAATACAATGTAGACCCATCTATTTGGGATAGTTTCTCGCAGGATTATTCCAATAGAGATTTGGAAAATAAATTCTGGGAGGAGTTGTGGATTTATTTGTTGACGAATTATTGTTGACGATGAGAACCCACCGCTGTTTTTTCATTTATTTAGCTTTCTTTTACGCCGTACGTTTAGCATACGTTCTAACTCTTCCATTTTGAAACTGTGGCGATTCTTGTATCTGCTTTGGTGTTTCTCTGGTGTTTCGGTTGGAAGCTCAGTCACCGCGATTGCGCGAATGGCGGCGCCACCGTGGTGTCACAGTGAAATAGGGCCCTTAAGCTAGTTTTTCTCGGGGCGACTATTGCGATGATCGTTTAGCGTGTATTACCGTTGATTACCATTTTCGTCGGAGCGACTACGATTTGTGGACTTTATTCGACGACTGTAATCAGTCGCAGTCAGATCGTTCTAGAGGAAGGTTGTGTTTTAAGTTAAAGTGAGATAAGTAAGGTAAAAAATGAAGAGGGAGGAAAACGTACCTTTAGTTTTCCTCGGGGCGACTATTGCGATTATCGTTCAACGATTATCGTGCGAGGATAATTCTTGAGCATTATTTCAATGTATTTTTATGGACCGGAGTTCTTTCGGACGACTCTGGCAGTAGTCGTTAACGACGATCGTACGCCTCGAATAGTCGTTCGGAGAAGGGTTAATATAATCGTCAGTCGTTAACGTTTATTTGCTGGGAGAACATATTATGATATATTTTATGGGAGAATATTTTATAAAATACTTATTTGAATTGTTTTGTTTAAAATATATTTTAGTTGTTCTGTTTTAAATACCTATATTTTATTAAATATTTTAGTGACTGGTATTGCTGGAATAAAATATTTCAGATCCTTTGTTTTTATTTAATATTGTTCTGATTTTAAATATATTATTCTATATTTTTACAAACAGAATCAATGGTTATAATGTATTTGTTTGCCTTAGTATTTTTTAACACCTAATTTTGAACTTATGTAAACTTTTCTGCAACCTAAAAAAACCTAAAATTGACTTTTAATAGCCTTAAAAAACATATTTTGTCTGTTACAAAAACCTAATCGGGTACTTTTTTATTAAATAAATCCAGTCCTTACTTATTATTTTGTTTGCGGTTGAGCAATGCAAAAAAAAATACTGCGAAATAAAAATCGTAGTTGCTCCGAAGAAAATGATTATTATCGTTCAACGATAATCGCAACGATAATAATAGCCGAACGATCATCGCGATAGTCGCCCCGAGAAAAACGTAGCTTAAGTCTCTGTGATATAATCCCGCTATGGATAAGTATTTAATTAGGAAAGTCAAAAAGGGCACTTTGCCCCACGAAAGCCGGCGTGATACTGGCACAAACTTTCATCTGAGTCAAATTTTAATTAGGTTCAAAATAATACGATTTATTGAAAGTTCAAGTTACTTCGACAGAAACTGTCGCTCATTTGAAATCGATTTTAAATACGGGTCATTTTTACAAAATTCGATAGGTGACAATGAAATTTCAGTGTGTATGAAACGAAACACCGTGCGAAGCGAGCGATCGGAGAGTCGACGGCGCGCGGCGACTGAGAATGTAGGTCAAGGCGGTGGCCGACAAGCTCTCCAACTCTCCGCGGCATAACGGCAGCATCGGCGACGTCGCAAGTTGGTAGCTTTTCGTAATAATCCTATCCCCCGACTCCCACTCTCGCCTTGGGGTTATTGCATACTTTTTATAACCTCAATCAATTTTGCTTGCCGTCGGAAAGTTCGTTTAAAAATTAAGGAGATCCTGCGAGGATTAGGTACGAAACAGGCAAAAATACTGACAACAACATCGCTGAAAGAACACAAATCTTAAAACAAATACATTTAAATGGATATTATTCAGAAGCGCTAAAGATAATTGACACAGAGAGAGAGACTTCAGTGAAGATCGGATCAGAGATCGGAGAAGACAGTGTGAAGAAAGAAGGTTCGCATTTGAAGCGAGAAGTATTAGGACCTCATACGAAAGCAAGAGATTACTCGAATCCTAAACAAAACCTATGAGCTATCATTGTGAATTAAACTGAAAAATGTTATTTTTAGTTAATTATTTTCTTTTATAAAAAAAGAATATAAATAGTACGAAAAACAAAAAAAAATCATTTAATATATTCACACAAATATATTTTACTACAATTATTAGGTATTTAGTGGTATGAATCTAAATACATTAACATATCAAATACATTTATTTAATTAAAAATTATAGGATAAAGCTCACGTGAGGGGTAGAGGGGGCCCACCGTATCTGACCAAATATCATTGGGGGGGGGGGGGGGGCAATAAAAAATGCCCCCTTATGCCACGCCACCCCTCGGTTCACCAAAACACTCGCAAGTTACCTTGTCAGCTTGATCGAAGAACCAGGAGAACATGCGCCAGAAAGAGACCTCCTTTGAAAAAATCACTACAAAAGGTCTCTTCGAAGCTCTTTTTTTTTCTGTGCCACACTGATGCCAGAGCCGGCAAATCATTGTTACAGAACGTGAAATAGCGAAATGGCCGCAGTGCATTATTATTATTTCAATGCTGACGGGGCCAACGCGTCGGAATTGTGTAATGTTTCGTCACATGAATTCACCGCGATTCGGTAACTTTTAAGATAATGATAACACAGGTGATTTATTTGGGATGCAGAATATTTTAAAGATGCACTCAAAATTAAATGGATTTTACATCCAACACAAAATTTCGGGCATAAATGGTCACACTAATTCCAGATTGTGATAATTAAGTAGTTTGCCAAAATAAAAATAATTCAGAAAGGACATATCATCAAAAGTGTATTAACAATAATTGGAAAATGTGGCAATACAACAACTTGAGATATTAATTATATACGCATATTATATGTCTCCCCTAAAATATTCTGCATCCGAAATTAAACAGCATGTATATAAATAAGTAGGCAAGAAATGATTTCAAATATACTTTATATATGATTGGCCAAAACGTCATCGAGACCGAATTGTATTTTAAAACGTTTTTATTAACTCGCTTTTTTATCTGTTTGTCTGTTCGGTTCGGCAATGTTGCAATCGATTTTAAACTACTTCCCAATATTCGATCATGCTAAAATTTTGCACACACCTTTGTTTTTGAAGACAATACAATACAGTATGTTAACAATTACGGTAGATCTAATATGGCGGCCACAACAAAATGGTGGATTAACTTTCTCTTTGCAATCTCCTCGACATGAATATCTGATGAAAGGGTATGACAAGTAAAATACAACAAGCCATGTGATGTCATGCTAAATCCAATATGGCGGCCCCCACAAAATGGCGGATTACTTTTGTCTTTACAACCCCCTCGACACGGGTATCAAATGAAAGGGTATGACAAGTAGAATACATAAAGCCATGTGACGTCATGCCAAATCCAATATGGCTGCTCGTTTTAAAAACATAGTATATTAAAAAAAAATTAGGTTGACACGTTTAATATCTATATCTATATACGTACTTAAATGAGTAACAATCGTCATCACACACGGAACGGTATCGCACTTTAAGCGAACGAGGTTATCATCGCTGAACTAAAACAGAATAGTCAAAAAACATCAAAACAAAAACACGATCAGAGGCCGCTGACAAAAAATCGCCATGTCTTATAACTTTGATCAAATTAGTCACGATCAGAGCACGACTTCGTTGTTATCATTGACTCATTCGCATGAATTGCACTACGTAGGTCACACTGAAAGTTTCTGGAACTGGCCTCTTAAAATCAATTTTTTTTAAATAGTTACATTTGAAAATATAACTCTTTGCCCATAGAATAAAGTTTAGTTACTGTAACTATCATTTGTGTTTTCATTGTGACGTCATTTTAAAAATGGCGTAGCTGCACTGCGGTGGATTTAACTCTTTATAGCTTGTTTGCAGAATTCTAACGTGGTCGTCTGATCTCAGTGACGAATTTCGTGAAGGTCACACGTCCACTGCTGCCAACAAAAACATCGATACTGTTGTGCGCCGCATGACCGACACAGACAGAAACGTGACAATCAATTCTACATAAACATTTGGCTGTGAGAAAGCTGTGCTCGCGGTGGACCCCACACAATTCAACTGAGGGTCATGCTTACGAGACTCAACGAAAGGGCGTCAAATTTGGTGTGGAACATAGTAACAGGTGACGAAACATGGATTTATATCTACGAAACAAAGCAGCAATCGACCAGATAAGCCGAACTGAACCAAAGTGACGCAGATAATCCCATCATTTTTAGGAAAACTGGACAGGTTGCTGCTGTTGCTTTGGAGAATCATCGAACTCTGAATGCTGCTTGGCACACGACCATTTGTTTGACAGAAGTTATTGAGGAACCCCGTTAAAGCAACAGTAAATTCTGTATCATCTTGCATCATGACAAGGCCAGCTCCCACACGGTCAGACAGACAAACAATTTTTTTAAGTCGAAAAACGTAGAACGCACGAGCTGTGATGATCCATACTGTCCCGACTTTGCACATTGTGACTTTTTGTTCCCAAAAAATTAAGAACCAAATACCTATGCGGTTAAAGATTTTCGTCATCAGAAAAGAGGCTGTCGAAGAATATAAAAAATGTTTCCGCGGTCACGACGGATGAGGGGAATAAATGTAATAAAAATTGGTTTATACGTTTCAAAAAGTGTATTAAAGTTCACGGAGAATATTTCGATAAAAATTAATTTGTTTTTGGCCATTAATTGTATTTTTTTTTCGGGAAATCATTCTGGAAACTTTTAGTGTAGCCAGCATGTATTATACCTACCTGCCATTCAGTTTGGATTCTAGAGGCAAAAGTGCAAATGAATCGCTCCATGCTCAAAGGTATGAGTCCAACAACCTTAAGCTTTCAAAAACAATAAAAAACTGTCTGCTATACAATTTAGAAAGTTGATTTTTTTTATTTATGATAGAACTAAAGCATACGGATTAACAGATAAATTTAATTTTATATTGTTTATTCTTACAATTATTAGTATTTAGAGTCGGTGTAGGTAGGTAATGTTGAATTATTTACCAGACTATCGACATTTTTTTTAAATTAGTTCTCTCCAAGGATTCTTCTTGACGTGTGCTTTAATTTTGTTATAGAAACATACTTTGATATATGAAAATATTACGTACTTTGCTGAATCGATATACCTATCTATTAAATATAGAGGAGATCTATTCCTGGTGTCGCGGTGTATGACAATCACTTTTTAAAGATTTTACATTATTATAAACTGCGCACTGCCCATTTTTGGAGTACAATAGAATTCGGGTATAGTCGCTGCCACTCCCCATAATACCAGGCCATACCTCATGATGGAATGAAAGTTAGCAAAATAATAGCAGTATATTGCGCTATTACTAATTGATGAAATTCTTCCTTATTTTCTTCCAGTTGCTGTACCCGGACGTAACGAACGGTCTAGTCTACAAGAAATTGCTCATGCAGAACTAAGAAATCTTCCAAGATAATTCTTTTTATTTGAGATAATGCCTAAATCTATAGACTGTAAAGTCACGCGTCAGTGTTGCGAAACAAACAGATGCAATTATTTAGATACAGATTGCGTAATTATCTGCTCGGCAGCTAATAGATATAGTAGAATTTGTGGCTGTGGCCAGTGCGTCTAGTAGGCAATCAGAGGCAATGGGCGTTGACGCAAGCCTTTTTTGTGATCGCGCGTCGTAAGCTCAGGGCCATGATTTTGTCGTCTGGCATTTTCGTCACGTAATTGCTTTATTAGGGCGTTCCACCGCGGCCATACAAGACGCGCAATATGCATGGCGTTCGGATGAAATTAATAGGAGACGAAAATTTGAATGGAAGTCAGCGTCAGTTCTGACGTAAAACACGGCCTGGCCTTGATCTTTACGACATCACATCTAGATATTTCAGTCGTTGTCTTGAGATTCCCGAAAACGGAGAAGAAGGGGGGGGGGGGTCACCACAAACCGGTCAAAAGAACAAAGGTTATGTGTGCCCGTAATAGCAAAAACCGAAACAGTTTACGTGTAGCCATATATATAATCGGATATCGACTTTTCTCCTGAAAAATATGAGTTCCGATAGTAGGTGATTTTCAATTATGTACAGTTATTAATCTATACGAAAAACTAAGTTGAAAAATGATCCCTAGCTATTTTTTTGTTTAGGCTTTTGTTACCAAGGAAAAAATAAATATTTATATTATTCCACCTTTGTATATTCAGTTTTTTTTTCTCGGCCAAGAAAGGCCTAAACCAAAAAAATATATAGATGATTTACAACTCAGATTTTCGCGTAGAATAATCTCCTGTAATTAAAAATATTCTAATATCGAAAAACATTTTTTCAGGAAAAGTCAAACAACAAATCAAAAATAGTTTTCTTGGTTATATATGGGTCAACGAGCATACTGTTTCAGTTTTTGCTATTAAATCGGGGATACGGTGAATATCATCAATATTTATCACTATATAATATATCGCCTTGACATTTATTATTATAGCCGCCGCATTACCAAGTGGTCACTGGCGACGAACCATTAGAATCATGCGATCTCTTTCGCACTTGCACGGCCTTACGGAGAGTAACCGCACATACCTGCCGGTCGGTCACCGAATTTTATGGCCCCTTTGCATAGTAAAAACAGCTAGTATGCCCTTTGTAATAAGGCGACTATAGTTATTTGACAATTTAGGTTATTAACAGGCCATTTACTTACTGTGCTATTTTGCGAGAATAGACCAAATTATTTTACTCTGCACGTAAAGCCCCATGTCATCAATAAATATGTAGGTAGTAAATCTCATTTGTTTATTAACTTTATTATTTTCTTTGCATTTGACCGGAGGCAACGCGATCGAAGGATCTTTTTCATGCAGGACTAATGCAGAACAACGCGTGCCACTCAACAGAATGTGCGCCCTTCACGATAAAAAGTTATATGCTATTGATATGTTTTCATGCTCTATAACAACTTATAAACACAAATTAACGTCACTGTTAAAGGAAAATTAGATTCTTTTTTTTTTCCTCTGGTGAAAATGCTAGCTCAATGACCCCACACAACAATTTAATTATCCTTCATTAATACTCCTAAGCTCATACAAATCTATTGTTACATTTAGCCTAGGCTGCTGTTGTGATCTGTCTACAATGTATATCCTCAGTGAGACGTTTCTATAGGAACCAATTATTGTAAATAGCGTTCTTTCATATTTAACCTGAGATGTAAGTAATGTATCATTTGTTTATGTAAGTCTCCAATAAAGAAATAAAGAAAAATAAAGACAAGCCTTCTTGGGCAGTCAAGCGGATAATTGTGCCTATTCTTCAACCACGCCTGCTTATACGCGTACGTCTGTTTATACGTGTATGACTGCCTATACACGCCTGTGCTGTCAATAAAATCCATTTACCGTCTGATTCCTCAACTACTGCCGCTAACACCACGGCTGCCGAATGGTGACGTTTTACATACGTGTCATAATACCTATACCAGAAAAATAAAATACGCGTACGTCTGTATTTTCGCGTATCATAGTACGCGAAAAAGCAGACGTACGTGCCTAGAGAATAGTCCTCAATATCAATTTTCCCATAAATTCATCTCGAGCTCGGTGTTATCGATGACACTAGACTTCATAATTTTTATCTCGGCGGGACGGTTATTTTCCGTGAAAAATAACATCATTGATCTCACCGATGCTAAAATAGCACAACATAAAAGAAAACAATGCTAAATTCTTAGCGATGGACAAACAGTAGTGCAAGTTGGAGCTGCCCATCATTGTTTCTTACACACATTATTATTAGTTTTGTAATCAATGATTTAATACTAATACCAATTAGCATTGCCGAAATCAAGAAACAACTTTCTTTTAGCATCACGATATTGCAGTCATGGCATTAACTTAATAATTAGGGTATTTAAACATTTTAATTAAATAACTGTTTAGGAAATAGTCCGGAAAGTCTTTAGTTTAGTAGATAGGTATATACATGATTTGGAGTAGATCCTCTTTCTTTTCACCATTTTCTTTACTGAGATAAAGTAATACTGTATTTTAATGTCAACAATTTCAGTCACATTCTATGTAGGTAGCTGATCGTGAAGAATATAAAATGAAATAAAGAAATATAAGGTATACCTATTAATTATAAGAATATTTATGTGAATGAAAACAAGTACAAAGTACGAGAAATCCACAACCGACATATTCAGAGTTCAATGGCACTATAAGCGCACATTAGAATTTTTTATGTAACTACCTACAATAGATTTAAGTGCTATAATATGTGAATAATATCGTCATTTGGACGGTGTAAAAATAGACGCACACGCAGTTATTGTAAAATGTTATGAAAACATTAGCAGAATCTATATTCTGCTAATAAATAAACCTATGAAAAGTTGAATAAAAATCGATATAATATAATCTGCTACGGGCGAACCCGTCCACCCCGGAGCGTTTCAACTAACTTTATCGCTATATCACCCCGAGGCGAAACATAGATTTGGTGTACGTACCAAGCTCCACTTCAGCCCGCAAGAGTCCTCCTCCGTACGGCGAGGCACTGGGAAGTGCCACCCAGCGGGCGGACTCACCCCATTGCTACCAAATTAAAACGGATTTCTCCATCCAGTTTGTTTGGTCCCGACCCGAAGTAGCTTGCGCAACTCTACCAATGGCTACGTGTAGCCTGGGCTATAATGGCCATTGTGTTGTGGTCGGCCTAGCTCGCGGAGCAAGTCCTATTCAGGAGCCTCCTCGAAGAGGGACCAACCCGGTGAACCCGCTGTGCGGCGGACCTGGGGACGGAACTCGGGCATGACCTGGACAACTGGCGCACGGGGCGGGCAACCAGCCGTGTTGTCACTGACTAATTCTTAAGGAGTTTAGAAGTGTACGCTTCTTAAGACAGCGGGGGTAAGCAGGTACCTCAAGCTGTCTATCCATAGAAACGATATTATGGGCCACCCGATCTCGAGTGATAGTTGCCGAATATCCGCCATATTCCAGTTAGGAATGCCGCTCGCTTGAGGTAGAAGATCGCGTAAGCGACTTTGAACCTGGTACCAGACGGGGGATCGGAGAACTCTGATCGCATCTGGGGGTAAGGGCGCAAATTGAGAGCCACAATGGGCTTGAAAATTCCCAGTATCTCGCGGTAGGAGTCGGACTCTTACGGGCCTAGGTGGAGCTTGGTAAGTAGATTTGTCTATGTCCCCAAGTCTCTGTGTTTCGCCTCGGGGTGATATAGCGATAAAATTAGCTGAAACACTCCGGGGTGGACGGGTTCGCCCGTAGCGGTTGACATATAATCAATCTGTGCGGTGTATCTGGGGACGGCAACTCGGGCAGAATTGGATAGCTGGCCCACGGGGCGAGCATACCGGCCGTGTTTGTCACTGACTGATACCCAGAAGAGTTTGAGAACAAATATTCTTTAAGGCGCGGTGGTAGGCGTTGACCTGTCGTCGGCTATCCTTAGAAACGACCCGATAGCCACCCGATCTCGGGTGAAAATTTCCGAGTAAAGGACGCCACGGGTCCGCGATATTTCCGAGTTACAGAAAGCTGCGTTATCACGATAGGTAGAGCCTTATCACGTTATCGCGCAAGCGACTTCGACCCCGAGACCAAACGGGTGGATGGAGAAATCCGTCTAATTTTGGGAGCAAGGGCACGAAAGTACCCCACTGGGTATGAAAATTCTCAGTGCCTCGTGGTAAGGAGTAGGAATCTCGCGGGCTGAGGCAACACTGGATGTCAATTTTGGATGTCCAAATTCCTTGCTCTCATCTCGAAGTGATATAGCCCGTCACCCCGAGGCGTTCGTTGAAACGCCTCGGGATCACCCGAGCAATGGTCTTAAAATCCAAAGTTGGGCCTTTTTGCGTGTATTTGGCGTTTGCGCCAGTTTGCGGCCAACACTCGCGGATGACCCGATGAGTGTCGGTTTACCGTGCACAGATCAAAGGAATTTGGCGCAAGCTGCAAGCAGCGATCACACGTTGGCCGAGTGTTCAGTTTATAATAACGCGTCGGAGTACTGTAGTGTCGCGCTTAATTGTTTCAAATAATACGAACATGGAATAGTGTAGTAATGGAATAATGAAGAAATATTTAGGTTCATTGATTTTTATCACATGAGCCTGTTATACAGAATCCCAAACATGAGCACATGTAATATATCGTACTCATGGATTTTCCCCTGTTTTCAATGTTTGTATTTTTTGGTAGCTAATTTGACACATTCCATCACACATGTAAATAAAATTTGAAAGCGCTTTACAAGTATATTGCAGCGACCGCGAGAATATCCATCTTCATCTAGCGGCCAACGCAGAATGAAACACGTCAGCGTGTGAACAGCGCCACGAAAATCTGCCGATTGCACTCGCCAAGCGCGCAAGCTCAGCGTGTACTGGAGCCTTAAGGCTGCGCATGCTTTATTTTGACTATATTATCGTTGTAGCTATTATTTTATATCATTATTGATGTAACTGTTTGTTAGTATCGGCAGTTATTGTTGACTTTTCTGCTCAGATGAATCGTCACTAGCTGTTGCTCTACGGTTATTTAGGAGCAAGTCAAAATTTTGGGTATTATAATCAAAATCTGTACTCGAGTATAATAATTCGTAGCCAAATGGTCAAAATAAAAGAAAACTAATAGCACAAAATACTAAACATACGAAAATCACCAAAAAGGCGTTCGAGACATATCGCAATAATTTTGACAGGTGCCTGTTGCGACTCTCAACAATTGATTAGAAGTCGGCGGAATTGGAATTCCAACGCTTAAATAAGCATTTTTGAAGCATCCAATGTAACCGCGCCCAAAAATATGGTGCAAGCCATCAAATTTAACCGGCTGTTAAATAGTTAATCATGGTTTACTAACGCGATCGAAGATTCCCGCATCAAAACTACCTATTGAACTTATAGCCAACAGAATAAGTTTGAACACATTTGGTGCGGTCTTATATTCAGCCACTTTTTTTCGGTGGGTACTTTTGATGCGGATTAACAACCGTTCATTTCACATTCCTTTCTAAAGTATTGGCCTGTCTCGTTCACATAAACTAATTTCCGATATAAGTTCACGAAGAAACGCAATCGAGGCAGAATGTAACTGACATTTCTTTACTCTAGCGAATTTGAACTTTAATAACCAATTTGAGCTGTAATTCTATTCAAATAACTTTATGTTATTTTTTTATCAGTAAAAGAAATTATTTCTCCCTGTTATGTATTAATATATTATTATAACATTAATATATTATTGCGGATTATTGTGTCAAACAAATATCAATAAAAATTTTAATTGATTCTATTTTTAAAAAAATGTCAGAAATCACAAAAAATACAGAATAATAAATCTAAACGTACAGATAGCTTTTTGTGAAATTTAAAAAAAATGTAAATCGCTGTTAACAGTGCAACCGATTTGGACGTTTTATTCATTAAAAATTTGCGATAGCCCTTGCAAACTCTCCGAGTTTTTGATACGTACATGCAAGCACTTCAATATTATTAATGTATTGATTTTATTATATAATACACTTATTCGAAGTATCCTGGATACAACTCCGTCATCCGGTATGGAAATACGGTCGAATACATCTAGAAGATGGAGCGTATCCAGAGATTTTTTTTAGATATATTTACTTTCGACAATTTGGTTTCTATCTTTAGCTTTATTTTATGCATGATGGGCTACCATACACTTGAATTTCGTAGGCGTATTGCAAACATTATATACGCCTATAACATCATCAAAGGGAATGTGTACTTACCACAACTACTTGGAAATTTGATACTGTACGCGCTGGTTAACTGTACAGCAATGTGAAATCATCTGGTGTTCAGAGAGCCAGCATGCTATACACATATTTAAATTGATGGGCCGATCGGTAGGATGATCTAAATAGTGAACAGTCTCCCTTCTGAAATTGACATTTTTAGCACTTCTTTGTGAAAATTGAAGACAAAACTATATATCCAGTTAAACATAGAAAATTTTGACAACTAATACTAGGTTTTCAACGATATAAAATGTATTTTTAACTATTTTTATGTAAATATTTATTTTAATATAGTATTAGTGTATGTACGTAGCGCATTGTCATTGCTTTTAAGTATAAACGTTGTAATATTACGGTACCTGCTTATGTTTGTTTGCATAAATAAATCTATGAAACTTCTATGAAATATTTTCTAATATTGTCTGCGATTATATGCAGCTTTACATCGAACAAACGATTGGCGCCCACCAAAATAGTTTTGGACTCGGAGAGAAATTTAACAACTCTATATTTACTATTCGCCAAATGCTAGAGAAAACCCGAGATTTTAACTTAGAAATCCGCCAACTTGTAATGTTACGTTACCAAGTTTGTTTAAATAAATAAATAAATGAATGCTATATAATATAATAAATAAATAAATGTCCGATGAGAAAATGAAATGAGAAAGCCCTAAAAGTAAGTATT
>JAOPUG010000276.1:15251851-15265613 GCA_027564375.1 Micropterix facetella | reverse complement strand
ATCGTGGGCCGTTGTCCGGGCCTTGCCGCGAAAAGGCACAGTTTACTGGGATGAGCTTTTCTCGAACCCAGCGATCTACACAACTTGAAGGTCAGTGACCTTTATGGAATGGTCGGACCTTTCCATGGATGGTCAGTGACCTTTATGGAATGGAACGGACAAAAGATCTTATAGATCCAGGTGACAACAAGGGCTGAAGCCAAGCCCCCCGCTCATTTTACTACTACTACTATATATAAATGAATTTTTCTTTGTTTGTTTGTCCCTTTCGATTTACTAAACTACACGTCCTAGAAACATTTACTTTTGCAATAGATAGCCTGTTTATTGAGAACATTTTACTATGGGAATTTTGGTTTCCCACGGGAATTTTTCACGAGAAAATTTCCTAAACTATTACTCAGATGTGAAAAATTCGTTTGGCATTAGATAGCCCGTTTATTGAGGAAGGTTTCTAACGGGATTTTAGGTTTGCCACGGGAATTTTCCACGGGTAGTTTGTTTGTCTCTTATGCATTCCTAAACTATCAGTCCGATTTGAAATTTAATTTTGGATTAGATAGATTGTTTATTAAGGAAGGTTTCTCATGGGAATTTAGTTTCTCACGGGAATTTTCCATGAGAAGTTTTTTGTCCCTTTTTCGTTCCTAAACTATCAATCCGATTTCAAAATTTCGTTTAGCAATAGATAACTCGTGGAAGGGTTTCTATGGGAATTTAAGTTTTCCATGGGAAGTTTTGAATTATTATTCCATTCGGTCGCTAGATGGTACTTATACATCTCTATATCTTATCTATGAGAACCACATACCAAATTCCAGGCCAGACATCGTATATGTTGTATTCAAAGTCCTGCAATTTTGTAATGAATTTCAGATTTCATTCCATCATACTTACCTATCAATTTTAAACATTCCCTGTTCAAGTCCGTTTTAACATGACCATCCATATAGAACAGAGTCAAACCCTCAACGTGGCTGGTGTAAATCTAACTGGAGAATGTTTCTCTCATTTTCTCTAATTTATTTCGTCTGAAATATCAAGGCGTATCTAAACTTCACGTGTCAACCTCAGAAGGCAAGGTAACCAATGTAGCAGGTTAACCAGGATAAACAAGGACATTTTATAAAAAAAATATTAAATGGGATCGACAAATCGCTGACATTATTGGAATACTGAAGGATTTAATACAAAAATAGCTCCTTAAGATTCTAAGTTAAATTATATAACATTCCGTTCTTTCTCCGTGGGCTTCAACCAATTTTTTTTTTGTTTTTGAATAAATTTAAAATTACTCCCGTGCAAAGCCGGGTATTACCTTGTAGGTAGTTAAATAAAATTTAATCAAAACAAAACTCGAGACATATCTGGATTTAAGATGATACTTGGGCGAGCCCGCCACAATCCAACTACGCCACTGCCCGTTAGAGACCGACTCCTTACGGCAAGGTAACTCGATACACAAGTAATTTCTCTTTAAAAAAAAATGGTATTTAATTCAATAATCAAGCCAACGTTTGTTTAGATACTAACTGAAGATCCCTAAAAATGCCAGAATTCTAAATCGAAGAATTAAATTTTGTACCAAAAATTCATTGCTAACTTGCCATTCTAATCCAAACATATAGCATTCGCATCATCCTGTCAGAATGGAAGATTACATTTTAACCTATGAGCAGTATAATATACCTAGTGGAATGCACCTGGATCTAAGAGATTACCTTAATAGAGTCGAAACAAATGCAATATGCTTTATGTCAATTGAAGGCCTGTGCCGAGGGAGGTTCCGTTCAGTTATGATCGGCTACGTTCGGCTACACACGATGATGCCCGAAGCGCCCTGAAGCGGGCATCCATCCGAGATTTAGGTAAACGCCGACAGGGCTAAGTTGGCGAGGTTATATTCTGATAACGCGGCGTGATCACAGCCGGCTATACCTTCATCAAGCCGTGAGGCACTAAACGACAAGGTAGCAAATCGCATTGCAGGTGGCCTGATTCCACATTGAAAAATACGTATAAATTCTTTTACACTGTCTATTGAAAATTGTATTATTTGCATGGTTGTAAAGGACAACGTTGCAAAAATTGCGATTGAATATTATTCGACCCATATTTTCACCTCCCCCCTCTAATCACCTTTCGATTATTTACATAATATTTTATGTACCGCTTTAAAAAATGTGATTTCATTTTAAATTTGTGTACAAAAGGTTTCCTAAATGTTAATAAGATCATAGGTGTATTTTTATTGCATAAAATAATTATCATTATTCAAATCTTCTATCGATAATAAATTAAACTTATGTAAAATTTCCACTTCATGATTGTGCTTTACCTATGACGATTTTCTCATGAATTTAGTGAACTAATAAATTTTATTATTATTTTATTTCATAGATTTTTAGCATCCTATAAAACATATAATAAATAGATGATTGGAAATCGATGAAAAATAGTGAAACCATCTGAATTTCCGGTTGCACGTAACTAAGAGAGTAACAAAACATGTAACAAGGTAATATAGATATTTTTTTGTTAAAAAACTATTAATTGCGATGTATTTTTGTTAGATTCGCATATAAGGTTTCATGATTATAGCAAGTTCAATTGCCTTCGCAACTTTAGTAGCACAATGTTAACTACGACGACCGGTCGCGACAACCGCATCGCTGTCGCCTCTACTCGATCCATGGCTTGTGTTAAGAATACTATAGTTGGCGGGCATTTCCGGGCGACAGCGGGCGTCGGTGGGCGTCGAAGGCGTCGCGGCACCCACAAAGGGCGCGAGCGACTGAAATTACAGGCGCCTGCGGCTGACATATTGTTATTGCCCCCTTTTATTTTTCTTTTGAAGTTCAAACTTTTATGGCGCGCTGTTTGTTTACGCCCCGATCCGCGCTTCTCCCCAGCCCCTCCTTCCCCTACACCGCCCGCGCTCTTGGATTGATCCCAGAAATAAAATCGTATAGCAAATTCTACGTTAAACCTTCTTGAGAAAGGAGAAGACAGTTTCATATATTCAAATTAATTCAATTCAAGGTAACCTAAAACGTTTATAGATAATACACGCACCTGCGCAGTTGGTTGTAGGTATATCGGGATCATATAAATAAGATAAAATGAATTTACCGCGACAACTTTGTAACACCCGATGTTTCGGCGATGTTGCTACAGCAGTTGTCCGGGGTAGACTGAAGTACAGTCAATTTTTCATCCGTGGTTCTGCGGGTAGGCAGCAAACTACTGCTGTTACTGCGCAAATTTTAACGGTGGTGAGGTAACGGGTTCGGCGTACGCGAATTTTGAAAATCTGCCGTGCACACAATACTGTATCTTGTGTTAAGTAATTGCGCTCGGCAATGGGCATTGAGAACATCTTAAGAAGAGGGTTCCACATAATAGAGAGTTTGAAACCGTCGTCTCTATTGTAGTTCGAGATTCTTCTTATTTCAATGGCTTCCCGGATCATGCGGGGAAAGTAAAATTGTTCTTTGGATAGCACGATGGGATTTTGAAACTGCACGCAGTAGTTGGTTCCGCTATCCAATATGTGTTCTCAGATCGCCGATTTTTCTCCATGAACATGTTTAACCGCTTTGATGTTTACCATCAGTCGAGTAGCAATGGGCCGTTTCGTTTGTCCAACGTAGGGTAACTCACAGGTACATTCGACTTTATACACACCTGGAGTTTGCAATGGTATGAGATCCTTTACAGACCTCAGAGATCGAGCTATGTTTTGGGTCCGTTTGAAGATAGTGTTTATATCGACTTTATTAAGCATCTTCCTTATTCGATCTGTCACGCCCTTGAAGTATGGTAATACTGCTCTAGATCTGCTCGGTTTCTGAGTTTCGTTTGCATTGGATCGTGTTCTGAGTTTCGTCTGTATGGAGACGAAACTCAGATACTAATGAATGGCATCGCGGCATTCAAAAGTATTAGCAGGACGCATCTCACTGCACCACAGTGGCGTTACAAAAATGCTAAGGAAATACAGCTGGTTTAGCACAGAGATGCAGCGTGTATAATACTGCAAGACTTGTAAAGTCGACAACGACATTTTACATGCCAGAAATGCCCCATAGGACATACATTACTGAGCATGGTGACACGTCTGGTCGGAGCCGTGTCCTTGTTTGGTCATTATTTTAGCCAGGAAGATCGTTATTTAAGGAGCTCATGTCTTTGTTGTTTTAATCAGTGAGTATTGCCGCAGTAAAACTAGTTTTTGGTTACGATTTTACAACTGCGTTACATAGTATACAGGTAGTTACATTTTATTGGTAAGGCTGGTTTTTAGTAAATAAATTTTGGTTTCTTATTCGTGTATATTACCTATTCATCCGTTCTTTGCTACATATTATCATGCAAGAAATTTCATAATGTCCTTCGTTAGCCATTCCGGAGCTTCGGCTTATAATCAAAATGCATACATATGCGATGACCCGTTTCATAATAAATATGTCAACGCCTTACTTTTACCGGGTTTATGTTAATAAGGTCGAAGTCAGGTCCTTATGTTTGGCATTTTATGGGTGTCACGACAACTCAACATCCTGTAAGTGATGTGATATCATCGCTAGTAGCCCTTGTACTTTTGGAAACCAACAATAGATAAGAAAAATATCACTATTCTTGTTCAGTTTGATGCACGAAATCCCCCCTTGAAAAAAATGTCCGACCGTCCCGAATACGCTATAGATTGTAGAAATGAAATAATTATTATAACGAAGAGTAAAACTGCAGCGCAAAAATGTCAAACGCAGGTGTCAATGTACGGCGCAGTCTCAGCCCAAAATAACGTTCTCGCTCGAATGGAATACCCGAATTCCGCACAGTATAACAGAATAAAAATGACGTATAGTGAGCTTTGTTGACCTCGTTAAACAGCGGGTTTTCTGTATTTTCTAGGGATTTCATCAGGAGCAGTGTCGTACGGGACCATCTGCGCCTCTATCTTCGATTTTTTGGCAGGTTGCTCTTGCAAATTCTCAAGTAATATTTCTGCGCTCGGTTTCGGGACTTGAAAAAAACTTTCAAGTGCCGAAACCGAGCATTTTAGTAGTCCACACATTTTCTGCGTCCACTTCTCTCGTCATCTTCAAGTCTTTCTTCATTTTCAAGTCTTCGATTTTTAGGTAGTAGTTTAATTGTAAGTCAACGAAATGCTAGTTAAATCAAAGCAATATTTTTTTTAGAATTGTTACACGGGACGTTGGGTTGGCTTCCGAGATGTTAAATCAAAGCAACATTTTTTTAAGAATTGTAACACGGGACGTTGGGTTGGCTTCTGAGATGTCAAAGTGCCAACCGCCGCGCGTTTCATAAAAAAATTTGAGTATTTTTTCTAGCGATTTACCATGAAATTGTCTCTGCGATTTACTATGATTGTCTCTTATTTGTTCGATGGCACTTCCTGAGCGGATTGAGGCCAAGAATTTCACGAGTTAAAGGTCTTTTTTGGTGGAATATTGATATGTCAGGTGCAACACTGTCGGGGCGCAAGATATTTAATAATAGCATAGTTGAGTGGAGTGCTGGGCAATGGTGATTTAGTGCAGTGTGCTGAGATGAACAGCGTATTCGGGCGGTGGTGTCAGAGAGAGGCGCCTTCAGCGGGGGCTGCGTGCTAGATGACTAGAGAGCTGCAGCCTGACAACCGCTGTCCCATCCTGGATAAAAGCCGCGGATCGTCGTTGCTCTCAAGCGAGCAAACGAAAGGAAAAGAACACGAAGAAAACAGATAAGATAGTTGTATTTGTTACAAAAGTATTTGTACAAGACAAGGCCAAAATGTAGAAAACAGTACAGAAATATAAAATGGGAATAGGCACAGACTAGTGGACCAGAGATACAAGGAAGATCAAACAAAAGGTAAGATATAAAGATCCAGGGTATATCAAATATTATAGCAGTCAAAGGAGTGATAAAAATGGACAAAAAGACAATACTACTTTGCTTCACTCACAATCATAGACCTTCATCCTCCTACTTTCATATATAAGCTCAAGTTGCTATATACCGGTCGATTAATTTGCCTTCTCTTCCTTCCTTAAAGGCAGTTGCTCCTCAACCATCAAAATGCGCTTTCTGGTGTATTCGGTTTACCGTCTCAGGAGCACTCCTGGTTGGGGTGCCACAATTTATCCATGGATAGTTGTCTCATAGTTATAGCTGCTCTATGGCGTTAAAATTCAAAGTTGTCCATGGTACAGTATTGTGCTAATGAGCAACAGTTTCGTATTGTATAGTTAGGTTAAAGAATCGTGCGCATCGAACACCTGTATATTGGCTATCATAAATTTCACTTCAAGGACAAATCAAGAGCAACGGATTGAAATTCTTCTAGCCACAAAGGTATTGCCCAATACCAGTGTCGGAGCACCATTGTAAAATAAAATGTTGTGTTACGTAAAGGCGGCCACTGTGATAGTTTGTTGTCGGTCAACACGCTATTGTTGAGAGCTCAGTCGGTCGCTCGCTCGACCACCGAGGTATATCTGCACTACTAGTGTTCCCCCTCGCTGACGACGCGCAAGGGTATTCAAGCCCATCTTGCGCTCCATGACGCGGAAGTCGGAGAGCAAAGACCTCAATTACACAGTCGCTAATGCCTCGCGGCACGTCACACGATTATGCAACCATGTACCTACATAACTTTGTAACACATATGAAGAAAATGCCATCATCATTGATTTAGTTACACATTCACTTATTTTACTCCTCCACTAACATAGAAGGATTGTGTGCTGGCAGCCACTACAAAGACACTTCCGGTTTGTTGACGCCGAATTCCCATTCAAGTCGTTTGACAGCTCTTTCGAAGACACGCAGGATTGACCGAGTTTGCTGGTGTAGAATACACTTAATTTTCATACATCCAGTTTGCTGACGCCGGATTACCATACAAACAATGAATATAGCCGCAAACGTCATTGAGAATTCAGTGTTGCTATTTTATAATTTCGTTTAAGCCACGTTATCACACAGTGAGGTGAGGTTTCCTCAAAGTTCGCCCACCGGTTCGTTTGCAATAATAAATTGCAATGGGGATCTTTACTGACACTTTTTCTCCCGCTAAAGGGTGCAGCAGCGACCGGCTTAAGAAGGCGTGATGCCCGCTCTACACTCTACACATTGGCCGACACTCACCGCATCGCTGAGATGGAAGCGAGATGGCTCCACTAGTCACGTGTTAATCATTTATGGGAAAGAGCGAGATAGACGTAGGCGATGTGGGGAGTGTCGGCCAATGTGTGGAGCCGGCATGAAATAAGCGACGCACCTCACTTCACAACTCCTTGGGCTAGTCGACGCTAGCCCCACCTACAAAAATTTCTGCGCACATATCGCCACTGCAGCCGCATCTGCTGAGTTACTCAATATCCATTTCTACAAACTCCAAAAAATAGTCCAAAATGTATAAAAATAATGTCATAAAATGTCGACGGAGAAAGGGTGAGATGATAAAAATGCATTTTACTTACGGCTCTAAAATGGATATTCTGTGATTAAACATATATTATATCCCCCTGAGCACATCTGCCAAATACAGGCAGTACTTACGAATCTATTATTCTTTGGATTTATGGAGAACAAAATTGAATTCGAAGTGGTTGGTGTTAACATATATGCGTAAACTCGTTGTATGAGAATCCGGCGTCAGCAAACTCGGCGACTTTTATGAGAATCCGTTATGTGAGAATGTGGCGTAGAGTCCGTTGTAAACGAATAAGTGGGGTCTGGTTCCGGAACACTTGCCGGTGTGTATAATGTGCTCAATCAACAGACGGAAACAATCAGCCATATGATGTAGCTATTCGCTATCGTTATCAGCTATGTACTGAAATCCTTATGATGTAAGGACAATCTAGTCGTTACAACTGTCAAAATATGGCCGTAACAATTGTTAAAAGGAGTCTGCGTTCAGTGCATGGATCGCTGCTTAATAAAAACTACCTGATCGGTCGAGGCGGTCGCTCCCCATAGTGAAAATCATCATTCTTTGGAAGCGTATTCCACTGAACATACATAGGCATGAACACATGCGCTGTCATCGCGACGATTTCATTCGATGCAAATAGATTTTCTCTTCGAAATATTTGTGGTTGGGAATCATTTTGGTGATTTAATCAAATACCTTTAAATCGAATCCAATTGATTTTTCATGATTTTTCATATCAGCTGAAAGCGACGCGTGTCCGGGAGTTTGACATATTGAAGCAGACTTCTATCACTAGTATAGTCCCTAATAAGTCTGTAATTCTATCTCTTTCTTCCTACAGCGGGGGCGTAGAGGGCCAACTCTTTCTCGTTGTCTAAAATACCTAGGGAAATATAACGAATTGGTGTTACATCATACCATTTTGGACATAGCGATAGCAACGTATGCAATATCACGTTGCCAATACCGAATACGTCATAGGGCAGAATGACACATTCGATCTTTAAGCGATGACTATTTGATTAAGCGAGAGTGATCCTGTTTCCTGGGTTCCTTGCCTTATATAACATTTACCCTTTCCTGACAATGGACATATGTTTATGGGCGGCGTCTTACTTTGATTAATTTTATTTTAGCAACTTAAAGAAGATAACTTGAAACAAATTCATCGGCTTCCTTTGGAAGGTAAACTTTTGCATAAATATTTATATAAATCAACCCGATGTCATTTCAGTATCTCCATTACCAAAGATGACGTTATTTTAGGAGACAGTTATCCGCTACCTACTTGGGGAAAGGTTTTCAACGCCTGTTGTGGTTTTACGGTGTCGTTTATGTAGGCTACTTCTAGAAGGCAGTCAGTGAAACTTGCATCAAATAATATTCAGATTTATTCTAAAATTTGCAATAAATTCTTAAATGTATATACTTATTATTAAAAAAAACACTAACGACTAACAAAAGTACTAGAATAAAAGCGGATTCCTTAGGTGATGCATGTTATGTTGTGTGTGTGCAGACTAAGCGTACGTGACGCGGACTCCGAGCTTACTTCCGCGTTTATTCATTTATCACGAAATTACTTTTACGGTAAAATAAGATGTTTTGGCAACGATTCTGAAGGAGATATATTAATATCTTGCGTTTTTTTATTGTGTGTGAATTATCAAAAAGAGAAAAAAATGCTAACGGAAGTACTGGGTTCACCTTATCAATCAGAAAAGAGAAACTGTAGGATAATTTCACAGTAAATAAATTGGAACAAAACGATGACCGTTTTTATGTACGTCGGAATGACCAAAGTAACGTTTGAATATCACTCATTTTGATGGCGAACGTTGATAGAAAACTGATGCGAGTCAGCTCATGTTTGCAGACTCACTCACCCGACGCTGGCTGATGCATCAGTCCATCTCTCTACTCGAACACGTTGATCCAACTCGATCGCATCAGCGAGCGTCATGTATGGTGACGACGCGTAAAGTAAGTTGAATATGATTCTACTCGGCGTTTATCCGTATAAAATATATTACAAGTCATGCGGTCAGATTACGCCAAGTCATCTACTTAAGATGACGTAGGCTACATATGAACCCACCTTAACGCTGCGTTCTCATAGGATAAAGAAATATCTTCACGGATGTCAAGATGGGCCAAGAAAAAGACATTTTTCAAAGTTCAAGTTAAACCGGAAACATCCTTCCCTTAAATATATAGAATACAGATTAAGATTTTTTACAAATATGTAATACTCCGCATTGGCATTGTCATGGCATTCTAATGACTAAGAAGTAAGTGAATTGTACCACTCCCGCCAGGAGTCGGTAAACAAAATACAGCACATATTTAAGATTTAGGAAGGTATCACCATACTGGCAACTTAGAGCCGATATTGGAAAGAAAGATGGCGAGGATCTTCTCACTTTTTTCATCCATAATTAGTATATTCTGGATATGTTTAGTCTTTCCTTTTGTTTGATGTTTCCTTGTACCGATGATCCACTCTTCATAAAGGCGGATCCAGCCTTCGAGTCAGGGGAGGGGTCACATAGACGAATGGGGGGTCACATCACAGAGTCGAGATTAGAAAAATTATAAGTGGTCAACTTATGCCTAGCCCAGGGGGGTGGAGGGTGTCATGAGGGTGAATCCTAATGACCCCCCCCCCCCGGATCCGCCGTTGCCTCCTCACTAGTTTCCGTATCCGTTTCATCCATTTTATATACTTCTGGCACTATTTCCATATTTTGGTTCGTCTTGTGCCAATTCTTCCCAATTTGTCTTTCGTTTCGTCTCAGTATCCCATCTTTCCATGTGTATCGGTCTTTCTATTTTCCGATAGCCTACTAAGAATCTTCCATGCGGTTGTAAGTAAGTATATACGGTGACTTTCTGCGAAGTATTTGACAGCAGTCATTAATCCTGTTGGTCTTAATCTTTTTTGTGAAAGTATTTCCTTAGAGAAGCTTTCATATTTTTGTTCCATGTTATGTATAAATATAGATTTACATATTTCCGCAGTTTAAACAGGGTCAAGTTCAACGTTCACCACCCCTCTCATCTCAACTCAACCCAAAACCTTTGTGGTGCAAATTCGGTACTTTGCGGCTATTGTGATAGGAGTCACCTGCTTACGAGGTGAACTGATTGTGTCGCACGCTTCGGTCGTAAAAACCTGTTCGGCCACAGAAACAAGTTTTGTAATTGCAAAAACATGAATGTTATTTACACAATGGTAGCTCGGCGCGATACTTATTAAATTATGTCTAATTGAGCGCGAGTTTCCAGAACTTTTACACTATTCTACATAGTTAAGTTGTTGTATCTTGGAAATGATACAATTCAAATTACATTGGTTTGTAAATTACATGTAAAGTTGTAGTCATAATAATCTTATTGAAAGTGTAATATTATCGTTATCTTATCACTTTCCATTTTACGGCTAAACGGCAAATCGACAACACTACGTTTTATTTCGACCAATTTTGATGACGTTTCTCACTGGAAATAAACTGGGTGATGCATACATAGCAATAACAGCAAAATATGCTAACGTGCCATGGTAGATTTAAACAAGATTCTATATGCAATGAGGTCAGAAATTTTGTTCGAAATGAGCAGATTTATCCAATGTCGACGATTTCTTCTTCTTATTATTATAATGTACCGTCTACTACTGGAGTTGCATGTAAATAGTTGCAAGAAAGTGCAACTGTAACCATGACATTCGTATTTTTCCTACGGATCGCTTTCCTCAATTTTTCTGCGAGCATATTATATCGCCTTGGATAGTAGGTATCGAAGCTTTCATTTTTTGTTATATATTGTTATGTAGGTAATCACATTTAATGTAAAATGTTTTATTTATAATTGACATGTACTGGACATAATAAGATTAGTTACCTGTTCCCATCGCCATAAATGCCATAAAGCGCCAACTCCTATCCATAAGAATAAAATGTCAGATTTGCCGCCTCAACGTTGTTGCATTATTATTGTACCACGTACCATTATATCACGTTGCCGAAAAAACCAATAAAATACATAAACGAGGCGCACTGCAGTCGTTAGTTCTAGCTCCATCTTTCGTGAGCGATCGTGCTATACAACAGTATAAATACGACAAAGCAGCGTGCTATCCAAAATTTGAGCCGATAAGAGATCTCAATTGTTCAATATTGTTTGCATTTTCAAGAAGACACATCTGGCAACCATATATAGATCGTTTCTTTATCCACGTGTTGTTTAGCCATGTACTCAAAATTACCGGCTTAACTACTCTCTTGATGTTTCCGGATGGCCATGGCTTTTGGTTTAATTAGATTGTTTCTATTAGAATCTAATCTCTACATAAATCTGGTTATTTTTTAATGTTATCTGCTATTTAGGGCAGTCTCCATACGGTTTTTTTTCACTTTCACTTACCCTTCTACCTACTGTAAACGTACGTTTATAGATGCGACATGATTTTTACAAAAAAATATAACGGTGACTGTGCTACGATTTTTATACGGGGACGTAAGCAAGGGAGCGAAAAGGCAGAGGCAGATACCTACATAACTACTGATGAAGAAATACAGCGAGAAAATTTGGTTATTAGTGACGTCATACACTCACTGATGGTGTCGTGTTGCGAAGAGAAAATACAAACTAAAACAAACCACTGCCAAACTGAGAAGGCTAAAAATAACCTCGTTTTCGATGTAATCATCATTGTTTTCATACCGAAATAAACTAATCTCTCGTAAAGTTGTGTTCATTGTCTTTTACGCACTAGGCACGAAACGGCATAATCGGCTTTATCGAAACGTCACAACCGTCGCAAGTAGTCGCAACACTCGAAATATACCAATAAACAAATTCAATATTATCTCCTGGGTTTTAAGCCCTACCTGCGTATTTTTAACCAATCTGTTTTTACAAAAAATCTACGAGCAAAACATAAACATCAGCAAAAAAAAAGTACCTTACATACAAGTTGACAGCCGCCATTTTGTAATATTACTTTGCAAAACATATTGTTTTTAAGTGCTTCAAGATCAGCCGACCTTGATATCAGAATAGAAATTTGTTGACATTAAACAAGGTAAAGTAATTGTGCAGTTTTTTAAACTTATAAGTGCATAAAAAACTATATATTCAATTTGCATTGATATAATATGCATCGCTTACTGTTAAAAGGACATTTTAAGACAATTTTATTACTTGTATGTCAACATGAATTATTCTAAATCGCCTCGCTTTAGTACTTTCTGTCGAATCATGATTCGACCATAATCCGTTTACAGTTAGTGTATTTTTTGGTAAACACGGCACTCACGGCAGTACTTTCGCACTTTTCTGACGTTTGCATAAACTACCTACGGGAATGGCGGCTAATTCAAAATATAAATAGGAAATCGTAGGCAGTCATCCCAAGCGCGAAGGCAATTTGTTAAGCACTTTCGAGCTCAATTACCTTGAAAGGAGATCTCGGCGCTATCGGGTAGCCCGCACAATGGATAACTTTTAACTGCTGGAAGGTTCTAAACGCACCGAAAACACACTTTCGTCAAAGGCACAGCACTCCCGATTGGGGTGACACGCAACCACGGCCACTGCCGCAGTTCCAGGCGCGTTTGTTAACACTTTTGCGACTCTACGCGATTTTCAGGCGCGGACTGACGCAAGCTGCGAAGACCGAAGAGTAACGCCCCGACGCCACGGCTGCCGAAAGACGACTGAATTTTCTGAATCTGAACTGAAACGTCCGTCGACTCAGCGGCAGGGGGCGGGAGGAAGAGCGTGCAGGAGGACCCACCCAGCGTTGCCAATCTGAATATTTTTATAAAATCATGTATTATTCCATGTCTTATTTCCATACATAATTTGGGCTATCTAACTAAAGAAAGAGCCAAAGCAAGTTATTGTGTGTGTGTTTATTAAATTATTGTGTGAGGAATATTTTAATAGATTTATACATTCTTTAGGATTTTGATTATCATGTCCATACTAAGAGTTAATTTTATTAAAATCATCTTTGGCGATCAATATTTTAATATTTATTTAATTTCACTTATTCAGACAAAATTATATCCAATATTTAGTATTTTCTTTTTTTTTATTTACTTATTTATTTCTTAGGAAAACATACAGCGTTGCTTTTAAAAAATATATATATTATATGATTATAACAATCAATGTAAGGCCGTTTACTTGTTTCCTACATTTTACAATAAAAGATGAACACTTTTAATTGAATTTAATTATTGCAATATACATTAAGTTACCTAATAGTCAAAACAAGCGGTAGGAGAAGGGATGGAAGGAGCA
>JAOPUG010000276.1:15206530-15216958 GCA_027564375.1 Micropterix facetella | reverse complement strand
AGAAATGAGACAGTATTGCAAAGGATGCACAAAGGATTGGAATTAATTAACACCATTAAGAGAAGGAAGCTGCAGTAACTAGGCCACATAATGAGAAGTGATAAATAAAACCTTCTCCAACTAATCCTACAAGGAAAAATAGAAGGCCGCCGAAGACCTGGCCGTCACAAGATATACTGTCTCCAAAATCTTGCCGAGTGGTACAAAATGACTATTATTGAACTTTTCCGAGCCGCAACATCCCGGGTCCAAGTAGCCATGATGATAGCCGACCTCCGATAGGAGATGGCACTCAAAGAAGAATAAGAAGTAATCTTCTTCTTGAAGAAGAAGAGACAGTCGTCGATATGGAGACAACTGTACAATAAGTTGAGAAAGTATAAATTTAGTTGGACCGAATCGTATACAAATTTATAAAGTTGGGAAACGATTATTTAATTGCCTTTTAACGACAAGTTAGTCAATTCATACTGCGAACAATAAACTGATCTACTTGACTTAATTTTGACTTTCGTCATCGAGATGATCATCTTCAATGTTATCGGAGAATAGAACTAAGTCATTGAATCTAAGGTTTGATAATGTCTCTCAGTCAATGTTGATAACCTTTTCATTCTAGTTTAGCCTAGCCAGTGATCATCAATTTAATTATTGATTAATTTATCGAATACATCAGATAAACAAGCCGGCAGAATCGCCTTTTCGTACTATCATTCACCTTGAATGAACATTATGAATAATTTTTTGAGATGTGAAATTTAAACAGATTAAATGTACCTGGAGAGATCTGGCTGCGAGCGCGATAGGTTGAGTTTCTCCTTGTTGAGTTTTCCTTTTATTCTGGCGTTTCCTCCTTGGGTAACTTTCGCCCGCGGTGACATAGATTTGGCAGCGTCGTAGGATGCGTCAGTTTCGTTGCGCGTGGGCGTGCGCGAGTGAGTGGCTGAAGAGGAAGGCGAAGCGGCCGAGGAAACTGTTCCCCTGGGCGAGCGATTAGTGGGACTTTGCGCTACTTCTTTAGCCAAGTGCTTAAGAACGGACGACTGATTAAGATAGTCATCCGGTATCTCCGTGATTTCCTGTTGGAAGAATTTTCGTTCATAAAATAACTGTCAAGTTAAAAGAGTCTCGCAATATAAAAATATCAGTATGTGGCTACATGACCAATGAAACAATTATTGTAAGAAGATGTAATTGTCAATTATTGGAGCTTCGTCTTAATCAGCGTGAAGTAGTTTACTAATTTACAGATAATGTACTTTCTATTTAATTACATTGTAAGGAGAAGAATGGAAGTCAATGCACCAATTTGGAGTCCGCCAGAGAATGCCTAAACACATGCTGGAGACTGAAGTGCTAATTTTTTTTATTAGAAGACAAGTTGTTAAGCACAAAGCTAATAATAATAATGTTTTATTTGCAGTTAATAATTAAGGAAACAATATAAAACTATGGAAAAAATAATGAAACAAAACTCTATTATGGCTTGAAGGGGGAGTGAATGGGTGGTAAGTTGAACGCGCACATGTGGCAAGACAGCTGTCCTAAACATACCACAGCCGGTTGTTAGTCCAGAGTCCACCGCTCATCCCCCAGAAGTGTAACAATAGTATTATGATGGGCCCCAACTAGTCGGTGAATTCCATGGCAGCTCCGTTTGTACTTACTTACATGTACCTTACAATCGTAGAAATAAAACCTATTAATTAATATTAAAACAAAGGCTGCATGATCTCACTGCAAACACTGTAAATAAGATGAATCCTCATACAAAAATCGTGATACTAAAGAGTCACCTCATCGACAATATGAAAAAAAAAGTAAACAATTAATAATATAAGAATAATTACATAATACACAAATAAATAGATACCTGAAGAAAGAATGGGAGAATACATTTTTTTGTCATAAATTAATTAAAACAATGGTCTTAAATGATTTTTTAAATGCAGGTAAAGATAGAAATCAGCTCCCAGTTGATTCCATAGCCGAACAGTAAGAGAAAATTCCCTGGAAGCTAGACTTCGTAACCTTGGCAATGATGGCAAGATGACAAGCACATCTTAGAGTAAAGATACGCTCTTTGAATCCAACTAAGAGGCTAGATGGATTTTTCTTAGCTGCCTTATATTTAGTAAAAATGCTTGCTTGAGAAATGCGGAGACATGATGTCGAGGAGGTATAGTGAAACAAAATCTAGCACAGGCATTTTGAAGTCCAAAATTTTGAAGCTTTAAGAACTTCAAAATTAGGAAACATATATTTGAGATTAATCTTCTTGATCCATATAAGAACTTCAATCGGAGTAGCCATTGTACTATTCTTGTCAAAAACACAAGCAACGAGAAGCAATTCACTAAAAAGCTTACCTGAATTTATATCCGATACATCTCTATTCACACTGTATGCCACTGTATGACACCGCGTTCACACATTCGCCAAACAAGCCGAATGTTCTCCGACGAAGTTTGTGAAAAAACCTATTGAGCACCTACATATTTCTCATCATGAACTGAGCTTGGCTTAGTTTCGAGACCATAAGTCGATAGTGATACATAATATGTATGGGAATGGGTTATTTTCATTACTTTTATCGATGATATTTGCCTATTCGGCCGAATGTGTGAAAGTGTGAATATGAGAAGTAACTTAAATTTCATTCTTCACAGCAGTAACTTAACTGATCTTTTTGAGGAAGGTCTATCAAGTTATAGAGAAACATTATTTCTCGCGATGTTGATTGATTTGAGAAAATCACTAGTTTAAGGATACCTTTCAAACGTCACAATTGTGAGCATAAAATCGAGGGATATGCATTATTTTCATTGCGACTTTCATATGAATATTGGCGTTTTTTTGGGCATCCTGTGACGGTGCACCTGACGTTGCTCCCTTAGGATTTGGCGCCCCCTCACGATTTAGCGCTGCCGTACTCTGATTGTTTGTACTCCTTACTTGAACTCCTTGCTCCGGAGGGCTCGTATAAATCCGATGTCCTCCAATGTCGACGTAGTTCCCAGTGGGTCTCGGCAGCGTAGGATGGTCTTTTATGGATCTGCCTACTGGCAGAGGGATGTTGCTGCTCTTTTTTATCATCTCTTGCTGAACGATCGATGGGTGATATGCTGGCGCGTTTGTCGCGTGGCTTTGGCTTTCGTTGCTGCGATCTCGGATACCTGACAACCTGTAAATCATTGACATATAAGCAGAGAAGTAATAAATACAATGCAGTGCAAATTTTGAATGTTCAAGTTTTTTAAATATGTGAAAACCAAAGGGAAAAAAGAGGAAATGTCATTTTTTGGGTAAATTGATTTATAACTGATTTAAAAGCATATCAAGGATGTTATTGAATGATATATTAAAAGGCAACAAAAAAACTGTCATTGTAAAATTGATGATTAAAAAATTGCCCATCATCCATGAGGAAAGTCAGTCTAAGACTGGGAAAGAAGGAGGAAAGTCAACTGTAATTTCGGTTTTGAGGGTAGTTTTGCAACACTCGAGTGAAATTTATTTAAATTTGTGTTGTCTATATTCTAAAAATATTTAAGATCACAATAAACTTTGCTTTGCGTCTCCGGCTTCCTATGACATTCCTATTTTTTACATTACTTTTAGTGACATTTACTGTTTCTGTTAAAATCACTGAAGTATAATTAATATATACAGGTATAAATGGATTCGCCATGGTCAGGTCCATCATATATTATTATTTCACTTCTGGGGGTGAGCAGTGGACTCCTGACTAATGACCAGCTGTCGTAGGTTTAAGACAGCTGCATGTAAGCGTTTACCTTACCGCCCATCCACTCCCCTTTCGTAGCCATAAAGCATGAGATGTGGAAATTGCAGTTTTAGATTTTTTTCTAGGCAGGAGTTGATTATTTTCCTAGAGAGACCAAGATCTTTAAAGATCATAAAGAGAAGTAATGGAAATTGTCGGGCAAGCCGGAACAGTGAAGCTGTTCCGGGTGATGGCATTGACGAGATCATGATATTTATTTAGTTTGTACTTGTGGTCTTTGGTGATATTTGATTCTTATGGAACTATTAATTCTACAATAATGGCCGTCGTCTGAGATAGGGAGTAGAGTTATATCTGGATGGATGGCTGTGCATAAACTGTATTGGGGATTGTTGCTAGGTGTCACATGCTACGGGCGAACACGTCGGTTCGGGGCTTTATAACAAACAGTATTGTCTTGTCGCCTCGAAACGAACGCAAGGACATGTGCGTCAGAGTCCGAACGTCAGAGTCCACCCTCTATTCTCTATCCACCTGTCTGGTCACGGGTTCGAAGTCGCTTGCGCGGCTTCTACCTGTTGTTAGCGGCAATTCCTCATTGGAATATATCACAGATCCGAGGCGTCCTTTGCCCTAAAAGCCACTCAGAATTGGACGGCCAACAGATCGTTTCCTCCCCCCCCCCTCTGCTGTCTTAGAAAGCATATATTTTCAGACCACCTTGGCTATTCGCCGATTAAGCAAGGCCGGTAAACCGACCAGTGCGTCAATCACCCAGGGCCACCCGAGGTTTTCCCCCAGATGAGCACTTTGGCTTCACCAGGTTAAATCCATTTTCGGGGAGGCTGCCGGATAGTAGTTAAACTGTGAGTTGAGCCGACTAAAGATCACATAAAACTGGCTATCCTGCGCAAGCTGCAGGGCCCTATTAGGCTCCTATATTGGGGGTTTGGAGGGTACTCTCAACCTTTGTTGGCACCACTGAGAGGCTAATTAGGTGTGCAAACCCTGATCTAAGGCTAACTTGCAGCAAGCTAAAATAAGTCTAGTTATGCAAGGGGTATTTCTTTTCTTGTCTTTATTTGAGAAAACAACAGTTTACAATCCATCTTATGTACTACGGGTATTTTTTTTCCTGCAACTATTGGATGTAAAACTAAAAACGTTTTCTACTATTTTACTAATGTTTTCATAAAATACTAGTTAGACAACTTAATACTAAATTAAGCTGTGAAATACCTACAATATACAAAAATACTATACATACACAGATACCTATATAATATACGTGTTATTATTACATATAAGTTATTCGCGAGGTAATTAGCCTCTCAGTAGCTCGTGCCAACAAGGATCACCCTCCAAGCCACCAATACAGTTTGTGCGGGATGGCTCTAAAGGCAAAAACATTCTACTACAAAACTTTATTCAATAATAGAGAAGGCTTCAGATTGGATTCTGGAGGTTGATTCGGTCTCTAAACAGTATAATTTCCTGGAAAGTTTGGATGCACAGCCCTCCGTCCAGATATAACTCTTTACTCCCTTTCTCGGTAGATGGCCCTTATCGTAGAATTAACTGTTTCATGGGAATCAAATATCCCAAAAGACTACGAATACAAATTAAATAAATATCATGATCTCGCAAATGCCGTCACTCGGAATGGTTTCACTGTTCACCTTCATGCAGTGGAAGTAGACGCTCGCTAGTCCGGAATCCACCGCTCACCCCCCGAAAAATGTAACAGTATTATGATGGGCCCGACTGGTCAGTGAATTCCACGGTAGCTCCGTTTTTACTTACATACTTTAATATACGTACGTTTTAAATAAATTATATCCCTAAATAAGTTATAAATTATATCCCTACAAATGTCATAATATAAAATATACGGACAATCTACCTCTCACAAGGTGATATAATGTAACGTTTGTATTTTATTTTAATTCTGTAATTTTTACAGGTGCGAGTTGTTTGAATTGTGGTTTATTTAGGTGCATGGCATCATAACAATTTACAATTTTATCATATAAGCGCATCATATGGGGCACCGGCGAAATGAGTGCGTTGTTGGTGGAACAATGCGGTGGGCAGAACACATCGAGATGGCGCGTTCAGTGGGTCGACGGAAAGCAGCTCAGTAGATCAGGGCAGTCCAACTTGTGGGTAAAGAGCGAATTAATGAGGAGAAGATCTATTAGTGTACATCTCGTCTTCAGCGATTGGCACTTAAAAAATTCGGTATTGTTACAGAGCGGACATGAACTATCCTCTGCATAGCTCCAGCGAGCAAGGTTGCTGGGGCCTGGTAGTGTATGCTGAAATGCATTTTAAAAAAATCAGCATTTCTGGAGTCCAATCATACAACATTATATTCTAGTGCATTGGAGAGATGAAAATATAGACCTGGCATTTAATATGAATTGCAGGTAAACCCCATTGCCGTTTTTGCAATGAAAAAGCAGGACAACTTTGTTGGAAAAAGTATAATAGCAAAACCGAAAACAAATGAAGGTAGCCGCATCAGCTCTGCGCTCAGACCTGTGAAGAGTGCATTGTAAGTCAGTTTGTATGAAATTAATAGGCGCTTACCGATGGTGCTAGCTTACATATTTTTCCACGCTGCGGGAGTGAATTTTAAATTCAATTTGGAATTGTATTAAGGTATTGTACATTTATTGTTGCTCATAACTGATAATAATGTAATATTTCAACATTTATAAGAACATTACGTTTTGTAACTTTAATTATTTGGTATGGCAGTGCCAACCTAGCCAACTGAAAGTATCCGTCGCTGCACGGTAGGCCAATCATGTTACAAAACACTGCTAATTGAAAATGACTGTTTCGAGTGAATGAGATCTAAAGTTGGTTGACAACTTGTTCATCTAGGCACTATTCTATATGCCTGTTTTTGCTTTTGTTATGCAAGATAGCCGGTAAGGTGTCTGTCTGATATTGAACAGATACATGAAACATATATCGTAGATTCGTTTAAACTCTATTACCACAAACATTGTATATCAATTTAAAGTGTTTAGTCATGACACGACAGAGGTGTTAAACAAGTAACCTATGACGAAAAAATGGTACTAAAGCAGAAAATGCTCACCTTCCAGTCCAGTTGTCCTCCTGACCAGCATTATGAATGATGAGGGTATTATACGATGAAGATGAAACATCTAAGGAACTGCGATTGCTATTCGGCCCTGCGACCGACTCTTTTAATGAGTTTCTGTTACTGCCTCCGGTTAAAGATTCCTAAAAATATATAAGAATGACAGTATTTTGAAAGATCACCCCGGGCTACAAATGCCCTTAGTCTGCCACTGAGCGAAAGCGCAGATTATCAAAGAGTATTAAGTACAGAAAGCCCACACTTTCGCAAACAAAGGGTTACCAAATCAGACACAAGTCTAAGAAACATCTGCAATAGGCCATCACAGGTAAAATACACATTAGCAAGTGAGAGGAGTGTGAAGCTGATTAAAACGAAAAGACACTTGAACTCTTAAGGTGCCGTTATTAGCTACATTAGGCGAAATGATTTGTGAAGCAATACTCCAGCGGAGAACAATACACTGAACGACTATTATTGCTTGCGCGGAGATATCATTTTTACGCCAAGTGAAATTCCAGCGGAGCGCAATAGACCAAATGCCCATTATTGCATGCACGGTGATACCAGTCTTCTGAAATCGCACGTGACAAATGATATCTTTTTTGGTTTTTTGAAACATTATAATGAAAAAATGAAAAGAATGAAACGTATAGCTTCATCACATTTTAAACATTTACTTGGTATGTCTTACAGATATAGTTACAAGTTGTTTACCCCTATAGATTCCTAGAAAAATGCAAAATACAAAAAGATGATGACTTCAGCGTTTATTTATTTTTATTCAGAAAAAATCAAAATATTGAAATTTCACATCATTGTACCTATCATTGATTAAATAACACTATTAGATTGCTCAACCCCATACAACAAAATGGCAAGCGATTTTCAATTAGTTAGGAAGCGAAAATTAGATGCCTAAAATTACAATACGATACCTTAAGTGAATTACGATTGGTGCCATCTTGCAGATTTTCCTGTCCTTGCGGCTCCACTCTGGCTGTGTGCCTTATGACATATCTGTCTTCATTTGAGAGGTTCTCATTCGAAGTAGAAATGTCCGTTTCACTTCCGGATAAACTCTGAGGGAAACTGCCTGGAACTAACATGATAATAATAACAGTTACTCACTGGTTCTTTGCAACGACAGGGAACTATAAATAAGATAAAACGAATTGTCTACCCTGAATAACGGCGGTTGCAACATCGCCGAAACGTCGGGTGCTACAAACTACAAAATACGTGGTAAATTCGTTTTATCGTATTTATAATGTGAAACAACCGCGACAGTCTTTGATTTCATACAACAATAGGGCATTCCAGAAAACAATAAAATAAAAAAATTGTGCCATTCTAAAGTCATTCGAAAAGTTATAGGGATCTCACAAACTGTTAACAATGAGGATGTTGCATAAAACTTTTTATAGGCGGCACCAGTGGCAACTGCTCCTGAAAGGTGTGAAGTGAGCGACGCACCGCCCGAGTGAGCATCCATGCGAAGCTCGATGTGTGAGGAGTGAGAAAGAATATAGATAACTTAGTACATATAATGTATCTGAGGGAGAAAAAATAAAACATGCCAGTTTGAAAGACATGCAATGTTGTCAAATGGCTAGCACATTGTCAAGCCATAATACGTAGGTCACCATATAAGTTTTGAGACACGTGAAAATTAAATAATATATTATTATAATTTATATTATATTTTTTCAAAATATCTTCCATCAGCCTAAACCAGCTCTGGAAATATTCCAGTTTTCTTCCGACAAGTCAGAATTGCTTCATCGGCAGCCATCGCTTCATCAGCACTTTCCTTTTATTTTATCCTTGACAATTGGGAATAATGAGGTCACAGTCAGGGTTTCAATCTCAGATTCTTGAATATATGCCTTTGTTCCGAGGGAAGTGTGTGAAAACATGTTGTCGTGGTGCAGCATTATTCCCCTAAGCCCGGTCTATGGTCGTCTACAATTTTCTAGCATTTTTGTCGAAACGATTCGGAAACACGCCTTGATTTTTGAAACGTCGCATTTCTCGGCACCAATCCACAAGGGCTTCTTTTTCAGTTTCGGAGAGCACACAACGACAACAAAGTTTCCTCGCATCAAGATGTTCATGTAAGATGGTATGAACACTAACCAAACTAATGTGTAAAATTCTCTCTATGCCCTTGAATGTGATTCGTGGGTCTTCTCGCACCAACATTTCAGTACTCCACACATTTTCTGCAGTGATTGCCATTGGCGGGTGTCCACTTCTGTCGTCATCTTCAAGGCTACTTCTGGCCCTTTTATATTCATTAAATCATCTAAATATCGTTGCCCAAGGAGCAGATACGGTTAATGCTGATTTTAAACATTCAAAGATTAACACTTCAGATAAACCAAATTTAAAGTCATAGTAGATCTTAGCACGCAAATGTTCTCGCTTGGGCCTCCATTGTATCAGACGGAAAAGAGGGAAGTGATGATAGAATAAATACCAATAATGTATTGTTTTTTTTTATTGTTGTAAATGGACTTTCACGTTAGATATTTAAATAAATTTGCTATTTAGAAACATAGTATATAGATACTCTTTTTTATTTTAATTTTCAGCATCTCAAAATTTATCTAGTGACCGTATTTATATAGTGATAGTAATGTATAAATGGAAAAAATTGCAATTACTTAGATATTTTCTTAGAATTATTATGTTAGATATTGAAGGTGTTCGATATTATAACTTATAATATGGATTTTTTAGGTTTTTAACAGCATTATGTCTGGAAAATGTACCAATCAGAATCCACATCTGAACGAGGTCTGTAAAAAGGCTACAGCAATTAAATAGATTTGTCAAACACTTCGGAAAGACCTGGGGTCCGAAGCCGAAAATGATATAAGGCATTACGGTTACCATTAGCTATTTTACCTCGGCAGGAAAATCACTTCTAAGGGCAGACTTCTCCGCCGATCATTATTATTATTATTAGAAGATTTTATTAGATCATATATTAGAATATTTTAATGGTTGTTTGAAAAATATGGATGTCTTGCCAATTTCTGGCCCACGAAATACCTAGATCAATGATAACTATTTAATTTATCATTTGTCATGGCATTTTATTATCCACGATTTCACCGAGATTCAAATATCCCATCTGGTTCCGTGCAGCTTGGGCCTGATGGCCTGTTTGTATTTTTAAGGTCGGCACGAGTCACGGATTAGCTCCCACCCAGTAGCCACCTCGAAGAGGAACTTAACCTGGAAGGACCGCTGAGAACTCTGCTTGCGGCTATAGCCTGCAGTTCGTAGACAGTTGGGATCGGAAGTGCGGATCCGGGAGAACACCAGATGGAATGGGCGGTTTGTGCACTGGTCTGTGAAAGCTAATCGCTTGCTAAACCGGCAAATAACTGGGGGAGTCTGGAAACGTATGTTTCCTAAGAAGTGGGGATAGGTGAACTCCGAAATGAAGGATTTGAAAAGTTCATCAGAAATCTGCTGCAACAGATTACTCCCTTTGGAAGGCAACAAAAAGAATCAAAAGACCAATACCATCGCAACCACCAGTACGCAA
>JAOPUG010000276.1:15188239-15203412 GCA_027564375.1 Micropterix facetella | reverse complement strand
TTCGTGTAATTTTGAATTCAAAACTTTATGCTATTTTGGATTCGCGCCACACCGGCGAACTGGAAATCTTAAAGCTACGTCTAAGTCTAGAGTCTAATTCTACACGACTCGGACTTTTGTCAGGGCAGTCATTCGCGCAGTTTTGTCTGCACAGACCGTACAAAAAGGGCAATTTTACTGTTGCATCATATAATATAATATCATTTCCTCTCCACTTCGTTACTCCGTATATCCAATCGGCACCACTTCCTTTTCAAGCTGCGCAAGTAAAATTCGTGGTCCACCTCCACGCTGTGCTATGCCACGATAGACTAGCGCGCTGTGCAGACATTTTCTAACAGCGCAGACAATCACTCCCAACATCTGCGCAGACATCTAAAATGACGTTCACACGAGCAATAAAAAATTTCTATGCAGCGACGCTGTGCAGACAAAAGTCTATGGTATGTGGACCCGCTTTTAGCTTAGGACGCGTGAAGGTAGGTAGTAAATGCAGAGTGCTAGGTAGTAAATGCAGACACTACCACATCCGCGCTGCCCCCTGCTCAAAGGAGTGGCCCTTGTGGCATTAATGTAAGGTAAACTAGCGGACTAAGTGACACTACCTTTTGGCTCACGGTGAAATATCAGACATCAGATGTAACAGAAAAAACTTGTGTTAAATATAATCACTGACAATACTACAATGGTATGCGCAGTTAGTTGAGGTGTAGTTAGAAGGGGTTCAGAAAATTTTGTTCCATTAAGACTTCACATAGTGAAATGAGGTTATCGCGGGCGTCAACGTCCGTTCAAAAGTTATGGAGCTTGAAAGAGATGATGGTGATCTAAATTTAAAAATGTGATATTGGATCGATACCTTTTCGCTCGACATGAACTCCTGATACTTTTTTAACCTACTGTGACCCCTGGAGTTTTTTTATGGATAAATTTGTAATAATACTAATTTTTGAGATACCTTACCCTAAACCTTCGAAAAAATGTTATAAAAATCTCTAATGCAGATCTTTATGAAGGACATTCAGTGTCAATTCAGAAATATCCGTTTTTAGATGCCCTTTATAGACGTTCGGAGTCAATTGGATACCACGGATTGCAATGTAATAATAATAAATAAAATATGTTTAGGAATTTATTTATTTATTAACCTAACCTTCATGAAAATCACCAAAACAATTCCGATTTCCTGTAAAGCATAAGTAAATGGAACATTTTTTGCAAAAAGAATCAGTAGTTGTGATGGCGCATCCTTCCTTCCTTGCAACATTGCGGTTTCTCCATCTTCATTATTGGCATATAGAGTGAAAGTACTTACTTGAATGTAAAATGAAATGTTGCATATTTTGTTTGTTGTATATTATTTTACCTAATTTATAAGAAAACTGTGCCTAATTTATAAGACTCTGATTCATTTGCAAAGGAATTTGGTCTTTAGGTTTCTACAATATCGACCGAGAGGTCTTGTGATGAGTTTGTTCGTACGTCCGTCCGTCTGTTCGCACCTAAATTTCAGATGACAAATTGAATGACATGTGTAGGGTGAAAATGTCTCAATAGATGAAGACTGCATAGGCCTCCCCTAACACGGCACAATTACTGCGATTCTTCGAGAGTGGCGTGTCTCCCTTGCGCGTCCCGTCCGGACACTCGTCGTTCCTTGCGATCAAAACACCGTCAGATGCTTGTGTTGTGAATAGTTTTATTTCCTTCAATTGAGTGAGACCCCCTGCCGAAGCACCGAGCGCTCGACTGCCGTGGCCGCTGTATATGCCGACACGCTGGTCTGCCGGCGCGCACCACATCTGCCCTGAGTTACCCCCATGCATCGCTTCCCTCTCGCCCCGCACGCCAACCCCTCTTAATGTTGACATTTTGCCTCAGTGACCGACAAGAGGTCTCACATTAATTTACATTGACAGTTCATCTTATATTATATATGTAACAGCTCTGGTAGTGATTTTACATGTTTAAAATTAAATATTTCATTATTCACATGTGCAAAATCAATCGTAAATCGAGATATGCCAATCTTTGCCTGCTTCTTACGTCTTTTACGAGATGTAGGAAGCAGGCGAAGATTGGCATATCTCGATTTACGATTTATTTTGCAAATGTGAATAATGAAATATTTAAGTTTAAATGCGTAAAATCACTACCGGAGCTGCTACATAGCAGAACTTGACGCGTAGTAGGCCACTGGTTTTCTGCTAGCAGATCCCTGGACAAATTCAGCAAATTTAGCTGAAATTGAAAGGTGTCTAGCCTTGTGCACCATTGTAGTCCTAGAACCTTACTTATTATCTGCTCCTGTGTTTGCCGCCCAGTGCGTGGAGTGAAAACCCCCCACATATACAGCGGACATCACATATGAACTCCAAAGCTTGTTATATTGTGTCCGCTCCATCTAAATAGTCATCCATATAACATTGCCATTGTATGGTATCCACGGCTTTAGGGATACTGCCCGCGAAAACGCTCTGCGTTCAAGTTCTTTATGAACTGCGCACTCGACGCGTCATTATGCGAACGAATTTTGCTCCTGCATTCCTATTCTTAAATACATATCGTTAATATCTGAGACAAATGCGAAACGGTGCTCTCTAAATCTAAATAATAGGCATAATAAACTGTTGTAAAGATCAGGTCCCATGTACATAAAATCATTTATTGAAATGGAACCTGCGACTGCCCTACATCAAATACTACTTTAATCTTAGTGACTTATGAGGGCTAGTGACAGCGAAATGCGGTACAAACCAAACTCTTTCTTGGTTCACCAATTCTGCCCGTTCAACGGGTACCGCGTAGCCTTCGTCTATATAATGCTGTATTTTAGTGCTATACTCCTGAGCGAAACTTCCTGGACCATCCAGCTTCTTTTCTAACGTTTTCAACCAACGCATGGCTATTCTTTCGCTCTCCGGTAAACTAATATTTGGACCTTTCCACAGTAACCCTATTTCCTATCGATCACCGGCAAACTTCGCGGTCGCTCTCATGAGAGCCATCGCTTTCTTTTCGTCTATAGGCTCCAGACTATCGACAGCTAGATTCCTTATTACTAAAGCCTCTAAATCTGGTTTTTCCTTGTCCCGTTCACTTACATGAAAAATCAGCGCGCTACTTCTATCGCGTTCTTACGAAATCCTACCCATTGGTACCCCAACTTAGTTCTTGATAGTGACACCTCACACCCGTCTATATAATAATTCCCTGCGACACTATCAATTCCTAATTATTGAGACTGATTAGGAGTTGTGGCTTCACGGTGCTCTCTAAGTAGGGTAGCTTACTTAAATGAGGGTGCTTCTGGATATATCTCAAAGGTACAGTTGAGAGTTGCGGCAACTTAAGCTTTTCAACAGTATTTGCCGTCATGGTTATTCCCAATTCCTTACAGACTAATACTACGTTCCTCTCCCTTTAAACCTATCTGTTTGGCGACCTCCCTTTCCAGCAGTGTCACAGAACTACCTGAATCTAATAAACAAATGACGTCTACCTGACTTAGAGGTTCAAAAATATGTGCGGGCAGAGCCTGCAGCAGTGCCTTTCCCGATGAAATGGCATGTCCCACGAAAGACTCTATATAGTCCATGGTCGCCCTTGCAAAAAATGCATTCTCGCATGGCTAAAGTCAATACCACCCTTCTATTATTGCTAAATTTCGCACCTGTTACCCCTCGGCCTACAGTCTTTTGATCATTTTCGATACACCCGAATGCTTAATCGCCTTTATAGTTGCCTCAAGCCAGCCTCCGAAGTAGTCGACTAGCGCCTTCTTATTTGGAGGCTTCTTGTCATCTATTGCCCAGGCCGCAATGAGCGTTCTCGGCATCTTATTCGTAAGTAGCTCCGAATTTGATAGCATTTCACTCCTTTCTAAAGAGCGCTGAGTGGCGATCACATTTTGGATTTTACATGAATATCAAAGCAACTCCGCATAATTTAATTCTTCCCCCAACTTAGCGAACTAGTTCTATGAGCGACCTCATCAGTCTCCAAATAAATTTTCTAATGTGGTCATTATTTGACGCACATCAGTCGGGGAAAATAATAATGAGGCGACAGCTTCCCTGGCAGGACCTATTAAACACTTCTGCAGCCGCAATAAATTGAGGCGGTCACTTATTCTTCCCACCTGAGTTGAATGCTCATGAAGAAACTTAAATGCCACCCACTCCATAGTGCGGGCATTTGGGAATTTGGGTAAATCTCTTATGTGTGCATTGGCGTGAAAGGCTGTCAAAGATTGACATACCTGCTTAATTAAATTTCTGGCGTAACTGATCTCTGCCTCTGGTTTATCGCCGTTTGCCAGGCCGTCAACTTGTCCCCGGTCCGTTCGCTGTCTTCCTTGGTACGAGGGCATATCCGCTTGCGCGGCCGTACCAGCCGGTGCAGGCGGCGCGGCGATACCGCTGCCACCTGCCGCGCCGCTGCCTGTAGCTGTGGTATTCGACACGTGGCTCCCTCTTGCCCCACGCAATGGGGAAGAGGGGCTGTGTCCACGCCCGTCGCATACACCGCATCGTCTTCGCCGTCGCTGTGCCCCCAAAGTAGAGGCTCAGCGGCGTTGACCTCGACTCCATCGCCCTCCTGATCCAATGCAGTGCTCCGCCCTTTGTGGTCTTTTTCTCCCGTGGCGCACGAAACTATCTGCTATTCTCGCACTCTCTGCCTGATAGAGCATGCTTGTGAACTCGATAAAATTGTATATATCCGCTGCACGTGTTCTATCTGTCAATATTTCGTCTTCCGCTTGTTCAACGCGCTCTGCCGCCATATCTGCTTGCACGGCTGCCACCTTAGCTGCCATAGCTGCCTCTCTTGTCTGCTGTGCCTGCTCGTCTCCAAGGCTGATCTGGCTCGCTGGCGGGTGAGACGTAAAATTTCTTTTGAGGCCCTCAGTTGTTAGCTGACGTTACTGACGCTACTTGATGCTGATATCCGGGAAGTTGGACGAGATGCGCTGTTTTCTTCTTCCATGATGCACACTCGAAGGATCCGGCTCCAAGGACCTGAGTCATGTAGGGCGAAAATGTCTCAATAGATAAAGACTGTAACGTCTTCAAGAGTGGTGTGTCTCCTTTGCGCGTCCCGTCCGGAGACTCGTGGTTCCTTGCGATCAAAACACCGTCAGATGGTTGTGTTATGAATAGTTTTATTTTTTCAACTGAGTGAAACCCCCTGCCGATGCACCGAGCGTTCAACCGCCATGGCCGCTGTATATTTAGGCACTCCCGTGCATCACTTTCCTCTATCGCCCCGCGCGCCATCCCCTCTTAATGTTGACATTTTGCCTCGGTGACCGACGAGAGTTCTCACATTAATTTACATTGACGGTTCATCTTATATTATATATAACAGTTTCAGTAGTGATTTTGCTCATTTAAACTTAAATATTTCATTATTCACATTTACAAAATAAATCATAAATCGAGATATGCCAATCTTTGCCTGCTTCCCGTCTCTCTCCAATTCAGCCAAAACATGCAATCACCCCTCGCCGGACCCCACCCAGACACATTCCTATCCTTGGACATGATTTATCGCCGTCTTCGGGTATGCGCTCATCGAAATGAAGCATCCTGCCTACCTAAATAAACATCAAAATCTGAAACTTTCTCTCTTTGGGGAATTTCGCATTAAAATAGGATTAAAAGTCTTGAAAAATGATTAACGGCAAATGGCTCAGTATGGTCTGAAGCGGATTCCCCACTTCTTTGTGTTTTATTTATTTACTTTTTAATCTATTTCTTCAATTTTTACTTTTTTTTCCCTGGTTGCTGGTGATTTCTCCCACTAGTGGGTGAGTGAGTCAGCGAGGTACAATTGCCATATGTACATACTACCATTATTTACAATTTAAATCGTGATTTAAATCCTATTTGTATGACTAATCTAGCAGTTATAAAATGCAAAATAGGAACATCTGCGAAGTAGATTGTAAATCGTACAAAATTAGTTATGTAGCATTTTTTTTCTTTAAAAAATCCTAAAATGTGTTGAAATAGGTAGGGAAGCTATGACTTTTTAGACTGTTCTATTTCATTGAAACATTCCCGACATGTAACTTGCGCCATGCGCTCACCTGTGCCTACTCAAATCGCCACTGCGATATATCAATTATTAGAATATATTTGCTATCTGCAAGATCTTCTTTCCAACCTTGTTTAAATTAATAGATGTATAACTTTCGGTATATTCTAACATAAAATATCTGATTATTTCTTAGAAGATGGGAAGACGGATCATCTCATTGTATTAAATACAGCTTATTTTACATTTACAGACGGAAAACCAAATGTCGCAATACTGGTTCGAATAAAGAAGCAACACACAAAAATAAAGACGATAAAAAGTACTCCAAAGCGCCATCATCGAGCCGTGCAACAAAGCCTGTGATTCAACAGAGATCGCGCAAAGAAAGATCACGGAGCCCTCAGCACAGAGAAATTCGGAGACACAGTCCTCAAGCGAGGGAATCGGATCGCTCAAAGATACAAAAAGACAGCCACGAAAAAAGTCACCATCCCCAAAGTGCTGGTAGAAAATCTGAGAACCATGCTGACGATCGTAAATCGGAGAGAAGGTTAAAATCGCCTATGGTAGAACGCCGTAGATCTCCGCCTAAACAGTATAGTAAACGTTCACCGAAGAAACAAGAGGAAAAGAGTAAACAAGAGGAAAAGAGTAAACAAGAGGAAAAGAGCCATAAATCAGAGAAAGACAAAAATGTTGAGAGGTGGCCTCATGACAAATATGATGAAAACAATAGGGGAGGCTCATATCGGGGTAAATCCTCTTATCGAGAGAATAACAGCGGTGTTTTTGGTAAGATTTTTTTCCATAAGTATACGAATAGCTCTAAACGAACAGTTGCAGCGCAGGAAGAATTATTAATCACAGCTATACAGGACAAAACTTTCAAGGTGTAACTCTACACTACTGAAACTAAAAAAGATAATTGTTTTAAATTTTGATTTTTTCTGAAAAAACATGTTTTTGGTAATTAGGTTACTTTTTATACAGGAGATTATTCTAATAAAAATACTGAGTTTAGTTATCAATGACTTTTTCGATTTAGACCAGTGGTGCACATACTTTTTAAACATCCCTGCGTTATGGTCCCTTTAATAATTGGTCGATGGCTCGCAGACCCCTTTAATCTAAATTATTTTAAAGAAATCGGGGTCGCCAAACACCTTTAAAAAGGGTGCCACATACCTAAGGTGCGGCACTGCTTATAGGCCGTAGTGAATAAAACAATTTTTTACAAACAATTATGTATTCAGAAAAAAATACATATTATGTAGTGGTTAAATTTAAATAGGACTTTTAATGGGATGGATGCATCTGATTAGCCTGAACAAGTTCTTCTATGTTCGGCTTTGGCCAGTGCAACTCTCATGTCATTTGTCGCGTATAATATATTTCGAGATTTTGTCTTGATAGTAGTGTAGAAAAAGCTGTCTCACACTCATAGGTGGCTGCGAATGGAATCAGCACTCTTAGAGCCATCTTTGCAACATCAGAATAGGACTGTGCCATTTCAATCCAAAAATCACTACAACACTTTTCACGGAATACATGTTTTGCACCCCCATCATTTATCAAATCAATAAACTGTTCCTGAATTAAATTGTCCTCCGAAGGCAGATCACTAATGGAGAGTACAAATGGGTTATTGATAAAACGATGGTATATTTCAAATTCTCGGGTCAGGAAAATAGTGAGAAATTTCTTTGCTGAGAATGAATACATGCTGTTTCGTCACCTCAAGGATATTGCCATCGACTTCAAGCTCATTTTCATAAATATATATGTTCAGGTGTGGAAATAGAGCAAAATTCTTGCTCTTTAACTTTACAATCCATAGTTCGAGTTTCATTTTGAAAGCTGTCAATTTTTCGTGACAATGGAGCACTGTGATATTTTTTACTTGCAGCGCCAGATTGACAGAATTTACAGATTCAAATATATCTACCAAAAATGACAGGGAAATAAGAAAACGGACATGGGAGAATTTTGCGTGCATGTCTGGTTTGGTATCTTTCAAAAACTGCTGAATTTCTATCTTTAAAACTGTCCCTTTGAAAAGCCACCTCCGTGTGAGTACAAGAGTCTTTCAAATTTGGAATCGCTTTCTTTGCATGACTCAGAAAACAAATGAGAGTTAAGTGCGTTTGATTTAATGAAGTTTACTGCTGTCATCACATGATTGAGAACATTTTTCAATATATCAGGCATGGTTTTCACCATTAAGGCTTGGCGATGAATACTACAGTGTGTACCAACATATTTGAGGATTTTTGCTTAACCAAAGTTTGAAACCCAGAACGGCAACCAAGCATTGCTGGAGCACCGTCAGTACACACGCCAATGACATGTTCCCATTTAATATCATGCCCCTTAAAGAATCTGTCCATTTTATCAAATATTTCTTTTGCAGTTGTTTTAGTACTGAGAGTTTCACAGAACAAAAATTCATCTTCCAGGTGTTTATCGTATATTTATATATATTGTACGGTGCAAAGTTGTGTAAGTTGGCGACATCCGTCGTTTCATCAAGCTGGATTGCAATGAAGGTGAACATTGAATTCTGAATCTTTGACACCACCTGTGACAGTATGTTATCAGACATCTCTGCTATTCGCCTTCTTACAGTATCGTTTGACAGAGAAACATGCTTTAGCTTTTAAAGTTCAGAACTTCCCTTCACATTTAATATGATATCTTTGCAGCAAGGTAATATCAACTCTTCTCTGATATTGTAGGGTTTTTTGGCTGCAGCTATTTTCCTTGAAACCTCATAGGAGGCTCTCAGACCAGCCTTAATGCTCTGCGACCAGATTCCTGTGTCATCAATCCTAGAGTTGTGCAGTTGTTCGGCTTGGCATTTAAAGAAGTCGACATCTTTGGTTATTGAGCTAGGATATTTCGTTTCGAAGTGTCTCTTTAAATTGCTGGGTTTAAGACAAGTGGATGCCAGCACATCAGAACACCAAACACACTGCAGTTTCTCTTCTCCTTTTGACTGTATTACAGTAAAACCATATTTCAAATATGAAATGTCATATCTCATTGCGCTGCGTGCTTCGTTATTGCCGGATCCTTAGAATTGGACAGAATCACAGTTTTGATTATTCTGGAGTTGGCATAAAGCAGAGAGAGCAGTTTTAGAGCTAGCTCAAAGTGGTGTTTGGACTTGAAGAGAGTCGATGGGTCGGCCGGTTTGGCCGAGGACAACCAAGATTTTAAGCTAGCTGTCACCAGCTCATCTAGATGGGAAGTTGGGTTTTGCTGAAATCGTAAATAAGAAAGGGCCATGACAAATGAGAGGTTAGATAGTTGTCGTAGATTCAAGCATTTCTAGGACTAGATATTAGCAAGGGATCTATCTTTGTCAGGCAACTAAAAAAACCTTTGTCATAAAAACCTACAATCATTGTAAATCAAGTAAATTACCATTTGCAGTCATGGCTTTGTTTCGTTATTTAAATGATTGTTCTTGTTACTAAAGTAGGGGTGGTAACAGCTTTTAGAAACTCTGGAAGCGATATGGTTACCTCGCCGTAGACAATATTGCACTGAAACTGTATAGTATTATATCGAGTAGCGCGAGCAGAGCACAATCTAGCTATTATCCTTTTAGACACACTTTATTTGTTCATATTCAAATACTGATTTAGTATTTTGATTGCAGATCCCATGGAGCAACTGCAGAAGTCACTCAAAAACGATTGGGCTTCCAGTTCACAGGATTCCAAAGCAGGTCGATCAGCCCGTGGAGGAGGTAAAATTAAACTATTACTAATATTTATTCTGCAATAAATAGCGATATACATCGGCAACTTTGGCTCGTCCCATGATTGGTAACCCCTGACATGCACAATGGCTTTAAACCTATTCCGACAAGTTTCACTTGTCACCCCGATTCTATAAATACCCATACTATGCTTGCTCTACCTCTTGGTCAGATGCTCCTCCAGGCCAAGTAAACCAAGATGCACCTGCAGCAGCACCGGCGGGACGGATCGAATTCGTTGCCACCTGGTGGTGCTTAGGGCCACCCAGGGAGGCTGCATACCAAATTTGGTTAAGTTCGGACCACGGGAAGTCTTCGGACAAACAACCAAATCCACAAATGCACAACGTTGGATTTAAGACTTATACTCGGGCTAACCTGTCACCCCGAGGCGTTTCAACGAACTTTATCGCTACATCTCCCCGAGATGAACGTACAGAATTTGGACAATACATATCCACAATCCAAATATACCACAGCCCGTGAGAGTCCAACTCCTCGCCGCGAGGCATTGGGAATTTTCAAGCCCAGTGGGGCATCCCCGTGCCCTCACTCCCAAATGTTGCCAGATTACTCCGACCTCTCGTCGGGTAACAGGTTGCGCGTTCTTCTACCTTATGTAAGCGGCACTTCCTTACTGGAACAGAGATCTGGCGCGTGTTATAGCATATATCCGAGATACATTGGGCCCCTCTTCAGGAAGGTTGTTGAGCAAAGCCGGCAAGCCGACTACATCCAGAGCTGCCCGAGGTGTTCCTCCGAACTAGTCCCTCTTCGGGGAGGCTGCCGGATGGGAGCTGAACCTTGAGTCGGGTCGATCATGATAACAAGAGTTGGTCATTATCACCCAAGCTGCACGGCCCCATTAGGTCCACAAACACCTCCATTAGGCACAACGCACAGCATGCATCAACGCACGCTATATGGCCCGTCTTACGTAATACTATGGACGAGCCAAAAAGTAAAGGAAGAAGGGTCTTATTTTTGGAGGCCGGCATAGATGGCTTTGTCTTCACGGAACTAAGGGTGCGGCCTCTTGACGGACAGCGGCGTTGTTGGATTGTGGATATGTTATGTCCAGATTCCGTATGTTTCGTTTCATCTTGGGGTGATATAATAATAAAGTTCGTTGAAACGCCTCGGGGTGATGGGTTTGCCCGAGTATAGTCTCAATTTTTTTATTTATTTATCGAAATACTTATGATTATGGTATACAGTTCATTGATCATGTAATATTTAGCTTTTATTATATTTATTATAGGGAAGTTTAACACATCTTATGATACGGCCCATCGTTAGATGTACCTTATGCATTTTTTATGCATTGTGTTATTTACGTTAGACGAGCTGACATTTAGATAATATAAATTTTCAGTAACTAACTTATTTTTCAAAAATTAGTTAATTTGGACTCACCACCTATAAATCGTATACATACACTCCAAAGTTGAATAAATCTATAGAATAAAGTGCCGCTATTTTCATTGCTTCGTGAAGATCTCGACGTTTAAGCTGCTCGGCGGAACTAGAATAAGCTTGTAGGTGAAGGACATTCGGTCCATCGAAGGTGCAGGTGCATTAGCCTACAGATACAAACATCTGTGTAAAATACAACACTTCCTTACAGCCTGCGAAAGTTTATTTTGAGTGATCAAAGACCTATTGAATATCGATCGAAACGGATTTAAGAAGTAACCTGAAAGAATAATTTTTTGGCATTTTGCTTTTATTTTTTGCTGTTATGAATCGAAAGATCTCATTTCGAATGCATCCAGTAGTCAAGAAAGCCAACACAGACAATACAACGTTTAATGTAATTCTTTTTATGCAGGATTAGGATCGGGTAGATTGGCACCAGCAGGTCAGTACAAATCGCAAGAAGACGAATTCTTCGATGCTCGAAGGGAAGAAAGAGAACGCATTGGCAGTATAGGTGTCTCAGCTGTTTGGGGCAAATCACCTACTAGGATTAAGTAAGTGCATATATTTATGATTAAACATAGAAAATAATTTATAAAGCTGACCTAGTTTACTTATTGTTGTTGCACCTTCAAAAATGGCTATGTGCATTTTTGGGTTATTGACCATTCTAGAAGTAAATGTTTTGCTCCATCATTCTGAAAAATCCGTTTTGTGATATTTCCAGTCTATCTTGGAGATTCAAAAACAGCTTTGAGTTTTAGGACTGAAAATGCTCTTTCAAATAATGCCACAACACATAACGGATTTTAGTTTTGTATAGTACTCTGTGCTATGCCAGCTAGAGCGATCACTATGTGGGAATGCACATTATAACAGAAAGGAGATTTCGTTAGTTAGTCAGTTCTTATATGTAAAGTCCACAAAAAACGCATTGCGGTTTTTGCAGGTGCAGCGATGTTATGTTGAAATTAAGTAATTTCATAGTGCTTATTTATTTAGGCATAGTGGAGAAATTTATGCTTATTTTAAATTTGCAGTTCGGATAACGAGGGTCCCGTGAAAAAGCTGACACATAACGGCAAGGAGAAAAAAAGGAAGAAAAAATCGAAAGATGTTAAGAAAGAATTGAAAAAACTGAAGAAAAAATTGAAGAAGGCCAAAAAGCTGAGGAAGAAAGCAAAAAGTAAGAAAGCGAAAGACACAACCGACGAATCTGAAGAAGAAATTTGGGTCGAAAAAGGAAGTAAGCGGTCAATCATTTTAGATTTGCTTGAAGTTTTACCGCACCGCTGATAATTTTAAACTTACCTTGTATTTGTAGAAGAGCATGAGTTCTTGATTCCGGCCACGACGAAGAATGGATCTACTCATGACAGCGATGGAGAGGAAGGAAGCGAGGATGGAGACGGAGAGATGGGTCCGAGTCAGAAGCGGCAGGTGACTCTGGCGCGGAAGGACTTTGGCAGGGCTCTGCTGCCCGGAGAAGGAGCGGCCATGGCGGCATTTGTACAAGACGGCAAGCGCATCCCCAGAAGAGGAGAAATTGGACTCACTTCAGACGAGATAGCCAGTTATGAGTCCGTCGGATACGTGATGAGCGGAAGCAGGTGCGTCCCCTTTTTAAAATCAGCCAAAATAGGAAATTTAGGGTCCCAGCCAAACACCACTTTTATCATAATACTTTGCACTATTCATGCCAGTGTAACCAGTATTCTCTTCTTTGCTCTTTGAGCCATCTATTTTTAATCCTAAGTTACATGGTCTATTTCGTATTGAGAATCGTATGCAAAACGCTCCTCGCTATAACCTCCAATGTAGTAAAACGTATCCAATATTATTCATATTGGATGCTCTGCATACATAAAATTAAACTTATATTTTTATTATTAAAATACTTTATGCCAATCCTTCACAATGGAGAATGTTTAATTTCAATTCTCTACAAATTTCAATTCTTATTCCATTTAAATGCTACAAGGCATATGCGAGACCTATCCTTGAGTATGGCTATCAGCTTGAGAGCCCCTACTTTTGCAAAGATATGAAAAAGGTGCAGCGAAGGGCAACCAAAATGCCAGTAGGCTTGAAGAATAGGAATTATGAAGATCGCTTGGAATTACTTGGATTGACTACTCTTAAATGCTGGTGCCACACTAACGATCAAGGTTAATGCCCATTATCGCGATGAAAACCGGTTAATTTTTCCTCAAATTAACGAGTTAAACTGAGCGGTCACACTTAACAGTCAACGTCATTGCCCATTATCGAAAAAAAAAATGGCGATAAATGTTTCACAAATCAAGATGGACGCAGAAGCTGCTACACTGTATTTTATTATATCTACACTACAAAGTTGAATAAATCCATAGAATAAAGTGTCGCTATTAACCTAGCTGTGCAAGGGTATTGTATTACAGAGGAGTCATGAACTATCCTTTAAATAGCTCCGGCAAGCGAGGTTACTCGGGTCTAGAAGTGTATGCTGAAAGGCATTTAATTATAATTTCAACATCTCCGGAGTCTAGGCTTTCATTATCTTCCAGTGCATTGGGAGGGGGAATGCTAAAGTCATCAACTGTTATCCAACCATTCTGACATTGGAGGCTAATGGCATGAGCCATACTGTTGTTGTCATAACTTCCTCGCAAGAGTGACTTCTTCAGGTCGACATCGCTCATGGTTGTACTGCTACAAGATTTTTTTTTGTGGAAATCCATACAGGCTCCTAAATCATTTGATTCACTACCACCATATACAGCGAGCTTTGATATTGCCTGATCCTAAAATTTATTATTATCCATGACCTCTTCATAAGCAAAATGTGTAATTTATTAATTTACCATATCACTGTGTTGAGTGATTATTATTATTATTGATTGATATGTTATTGTTTTATTTATTTGCTTGTAATTGACTACCTGATGCGTGTGATCTGGCGGGAGGCCAGGAGGCGGTTACGATTGAGTCTCGACGCGGTTATGATAGTTAATGATTGATTTGAGCTCGATGAATATCTGACAATGAATTGTGTATTTGAACTGCAGAACCAGCTTTTTATAGCTGTACTTCTGATGCCATTGTAGCGCTGAACCATTGTCCGCCTAGAAAGTGCGTCTTTCACGATCAGCAATTTCCTTGTAAAATGTGTCTCACCATCAGCAATTGCATGTAAATATTTCATTTCTAGCGGTTGACTTAATTTCTTTCTATGAATTGCTAATAAAAAGAATTACATGTTCTGCGAATAAGTTGTGCGAACTGCTACAGCCGCTATAAGTATTGGAGGTTATGCATACAACTACAGTGGGTTGGGTGGCTATATTAATAGGGACATTGTGAATTTTGGTACTAATTTGCACATTACAAAACCATTAAACTCCTAAACAATGCTTATTTTGTAGTGCTAAAAGTTATTGAATTACGGTATTTCTTACCTACCTATGTAAATATACAATAATTTCAGCCATACAATTAGTAAGTACAAATGGAGCTGCCATGGAATTCACTGACCAGAGTTGGGCCCATCATAATACTATTGTTACACTTCTGGGGGGTGAGCGGTGGATTCCGGACTAACGACTGGCTGTGGTATGTTTAGGTTGAATGACCGGCTGTGGTTGATGAAATGGAACTTACCACGTAAAATAGTGAAATATTCAATATTTCTGCGGAATTACATTTTTTTGTCGTCACGGAGAAAATGATCACGGTAAGATCCGATTCTCATAATCACAATATTAATAAACTACGATATATTGAAAATATTTATTCATTTTGATCTTTTGTTTCACTATTTTCCTGTGATTTTTTTCTATTATTTAAATATTTTCAAAAATATTTACCAGAACTTCATTTATTTTTAAATAATAGGCGATTATTTAAAAAAAAACCTATTTTTGCTTGGATAAAAGTATTTTAGTGTTTCATTGTTTAAGTATTT
>JAOPUG010000276.1:15108478-15125328 GCA_027564375.1 Micropterix facetella | reverse complement strand
ATATTAAATCTTAACTTAATATTAAGCTACCTAGCCTGATTTCTCTCAAATTTGGTTTGCTTTGCAAGTAATTTATATGCTTTTTCGCCTTTATATAAAATATAATATACCTCAAATAGGTTTATAGTCGGATTTAAATTTATAATAATATCTATATTTATTTATCAACCTTCAGTGCCGGTTGTGACTTCTCCTGCAGCTTTCGGTGATCCGCTATCTTTCCAATATTTCTCGGTGATCTGGAATGGTAAACAAACTTTTGTTTTATTGTTGCATGCAATTTCCTCATCACAATTCGACGACAACCTGCAGAGGCAATGGCTACAATATGGCGGGATATCGTGCTTTTTTATATCGGGCGGCGATTGAGTTGGTTCTAGAAAATAAAGTCCAATAAATGCATTCAATTTAAGGCATGAAACATGAGGCATGAAAATATATCTGAAAATCGCTGAGAACAACGATGTTTCGTCTATTTTTGAAGAATTTTATATATCCTTACAGAAGCTCTGATTTTGTACAATAAAAGAAAATTTTGTCAAATACCTTTATAATCTAAAATATCACTAATTAAAAGAAATGTTTCTGCCTCTTTGTTAGATAAATATATTATAAATTCCTGTATAAAATTTTCACCCTAACCTAAATTTCTCAGCACAAATTATGAGTATTTTCCTGTTGCTGAGAAACTAGGTCCTAATTCATTCATATTATTGCAAACGATCCATCCACCAAAGATTTAATTTTATTTAACGCGCCGCCAGTTTCAACATTTCGTAAATATTCTAATATAAAGTCAATACTTAAAATAATAAACAAAATTATTCTAGAGGCAATATTATTTGAGCCTCCAGCCTTATGGTCGTCTGTGCTGTAAAACTTGTCCTCAAATACATTAAAGTGCTTCTTTTACTAGTCCAAATGCAAATAATCAATATAAATCTTTAAATTGCAGTTATAATTATAAAAATACGGTATATCAACTATTGTGCACAGTTCATTTTACATTGTGAAACAACACTGCTGAATATTATATAGCAAATAATAATAGGGCTTGTATAGGTAATGGAAGCCAGATCACAATAGCTTTATACCTGCCAGGGTAAATAATTTAGCTTGATTAACGGTTTAAAGTTAAAATAATCAATGTCTTGGTGATTATGCTAGAAAAATTGTAAAATCATTCATATTTTAAACGCATGAAACGATTCTGGTCCAAATATACAAAATATGTATTTTTTATTCGTTCAGATATTATAATATTAAACAAAATAATTTTATTTTTTTAATATATATTTAAAAAAAATAATAATTCATTTAAATATAATATTTTACTAGGTTACCTCACATTTCATTCCATTATTAACACTGGCAAATTGTTTGGGTATGTGTAAAAACGTTCAATTTAATTATTGATAATAACCACTACCGACATCTAGCGGCTTCAAGACTCATTTCTTGTAGAAATGCTTGTTGTGACGAAACGCGACCGGCAAAATTAGAACGCGATGTTCGTCCGTTGTATTCAATTTGGTACGTGTTTGTCGGTTGGCAATAAAATTCATTCATACCAAGAAGCAGTGTTTTATTTTGAAGTGTTAAAAATAGTGAAGTCGACAGTATTAATAAATGGGCCTACCTACTAAGGGAGAGTTCTGCCTGCTCACCTGCGTCCATAACCGGTAAAACTGATATATTTAGAGACTTCTGCTATCCTCCGGGGACTTTCTACGGAAAAGTGTAAAAGCCATTTTGTTCTCCAAACCTTTCTCTATATGGGAAAATTATTCAAAAATTTTCAAAAAATCCGTTTTGCAACCATATTGGATTTTAAAAGTACATTGAAAAATCAATTATCCCTTATACATCGAGAGAGGCTAATTGGATCGAGTTACGTTTTATGGCGGCATTTATATCTTTAATTATCGCTATAAAATGGCTATTTCATTTTTTGTCAGATTTTTTAAAAATATTTTTTATTTTTTAACCGAAAAACTGATATTTTGAAACTCCTTCTGTTCTCCGGGAAATTCAAGGGAAAAAGTGGAAAACCCATTTTGTTCTGTTCTTTATCTATATAAAAAACATGTAAAAAAGATTTGAAAAAATCCGTTTGGCCGACATATTGGATTAAAAATATCCCATATGAATCGAGAAAGGCCTATCGGATTGAGTTTTGTTCTAAAGCGATTATATCAAATTTGCTGTTATAAAAAATGGTTATATCAAATTTCTTGATTTCTGAAAAAATTCATATAACATTTATTTTCCTTTATTTTTGTGCGCCCTTTGTAACCAAAACACTGATCGATTTCGGGACTTCATGTACCATCCGGGGACTGAAGCCATTTTCTGACCATTGTCTATAAAGAAAAATTATCAACAATTTTGATAACATAGTTTGGCGCCCATATTGGATTTTCAATGTACATAAAACAAACGGATTACTACTTATACATCTGGAAAGGTTAATCGGACAGAGTTATGTCCTATGGCGGAATTGTTTGCCTTAATAGGCGCTAAAAATGGCTATTTCTTTTTTTTTTAATTTCTGAAAAATTTCATATATTTATTATTTGTCTTTATTTATGTGCTCCCGAGTCTGGAACCGAAAAACTGATCTTTTTATGACTTCTCCTACCCTCAGGGGACTCTCTACGAAAAAGGTGGAAAAGCTATTTTGTTCTCCTGACAAAAAATCCGTTGGGCGGCCATTATAAAACTATCCGCTTGGCTGCCATATTAGATTTTCGAAATATGTACCTAAAAACACAAACAAATGTCGAGCCTGCGCAACGAACACTGAATGAGCTCATCCTACTAATTAATTTGCACAATGGGTACTTTAGGTTATAGGTTAGCGGTTCGGATATGGTTGTTTTTGCGCAGTCGTCTATTTGCGGAGGTGGATCAATATTTTTATTCTGAACACCATTATTTTCTTAAGGATATTTCCGATTTTAAGCAAGAAATAAATTCATAAATTCCCTGGGGTCAAATAAATTAATAAATTATTTCATTATGGCTTAGCTCGACTAGAACGCTTTTAGTAGCTGTTGCGTTAAATGTCAACATTTACATTCCAAATTTTGCATATTACCGTAATGAGCAAAGTTGAATTGGGTTGATTTATCAGTGCGTTTGGATTGCTTTCTCCCCTTACCATAAGGAATGTAATTAAGAAATTGTTTAATTGGAACTGTCGGGTGACAAATGTCTGCTGTGAATAGTTCAAATCAGGTGTGCTCTGAACGGGCGGTAATTACACGTGTCTGTTTATTACTATTATTGTTATAGTCATATCAACATTATTATTAGTCATATCATTGATAGTCAGTCATATTATTACTAGTCATATCAGCGTATCCTAATATTAAACGCTGTTATATAAGCCAAGCCCTACTGCATGGAGTGAAAACCTGGCAAATTCCATAAAGACTAACTCTAACAAGTCTTAACTGTCAAAAAATCTAAAACGTTAACAGTTTAAGATTCTCTATCATATGGCCTTACAAAGTAAGTTTTTGGCATTATAAAGTAAGTTTTACCATAAAATAAAATAAAAACGTTCATATTTCTTTTCAATTTTCAGTATCTACTTAATCACTTTTTACGAATCGCACTAGTTTTACAAACATTTATTAACAATTAACTAAATATGAAATATTCCGAGTTTTCACTATAATATGTTAATTTTTCACTATGACATTTATTACATAGATGTGGCGGCATCATATGCTGATGGTTTTGACGACCGGGCCCCGCCGAACTCGACTCTTTATTGAGCCACACACATCCGACCTCCGTACTTGCAGTCTGCCAGTTGCTATGGCCCCGTCGAGGGCGTTTTAATTTAATAAAAATCCTTACTCAGCGGGAGGTTGAACGGGCGAGGCTTGCAGGCTCGAGGCGCCGTTTTACAGGTGTAAACTGGCGGCGAATTATTTCGACGACGGCTGACGAAGCTGGGAGTATCAGAGCGAAATCGGCTTCAAAATCCCTTCGATAATTCACCATTAATGCCACATGGAAGTTTTTCTTCCGGGTCGTAAATCTGGAAGCTCATCGTCTCGAAATGTGGCATCCTCGGAAAGTTTAACCTTCCTCTAAAGACCGTGGATTAAAATGTCACTAGAGTTTTGCTTCCATTTTTTTTGCTCTGAATATCCTAAAAGAAATCCTTTCTCTATAGACTAAATTTTTAATATTTAGTTTCTATAATTTCGGGGTTCAATGTCCAATATTAGTAGCTACGATAATTGGTATTTCGTTTTCGTTGACGGTGCAGGATTTCATAATCGCAGCTCAGTTGGCGGCACCACCTCGTCGGGAGCTCTGCCACACTAGAAGATTTTTAAAAATCATTTTGCTTGCACTTATCTATCTATTTTTTTAGAAGACACTGCTTGAAATTCGTATTTTTATATCCAGGCTGGGTTATTTTCGGCGTGAAGAGATGAGTTTTATATGACATTTCACCCATTTTTACTAGATTTTTGTAATTTTCGGTTTTTTCAAGGTGAAATACTTGCCTTGCGGGAAACTTTCTGTGTTTTTTTGTGATCGCTGGACGGACATAATTTTGTCATGCGATTCCTTACTTAGGTATTTTTTTCTATTTTAGAGCGGTCGGAATTGTGGAAAACTTTTCGTCGCTGCGGCGTATTTTAAAAAAGTGAATTGCTCGGACTTGTGCCGGCATCGCATGATGTTTCATTCTTGCCTTGGCAAACTAATTAAATTATCTTGAAAATATACTCACCTAAACAAGCTCATACACTGTCCTTATGCCATCACCTTATATTAAAAAATATAGCGGTTAATTTTTCCTGACTCGTGTGTCCATAATTCTAGGAATTGTGCTAAGACTTTACAATCCAGGGACGAATTTTAGCGATGAAAAAATGAAAGATATTACTTCTGAGGTTGAGGTTTAATAAGACGTGAAAATTGCACGGGATTCCCGGAGAAACAAACATCTGCTCGGAGAAAAGGCAATAGCGATTCCGTTTGATAACGGAGTTCGAATAATATTCAATTATAACTTACTTGGCCGAGATCGAGATACCTTCATTCGCAGAATCGAGCAAATTAAAATTCGGATTACTCAGATACACAGAGAGAGAAAGAGAAAGTCTTTTTGCTTCTTTCTCTTGTCTTATGGTTTTCAATAATGGCATACGTTATATTACTAAGTATATAATGTAACATAATTTACTATAGTAGAATTCGGATATCAAATAGCACAAGCACATCTCTTCGCAAACAGACCAGGAAGTCCTAGATTAGTACATATTGCCTATTGCGCTATGACTAGTTTTGAATGTCAGTTTAATATGAACAGACGTGATACTATTTAATATGATATATTTCGCGCCAGCAAGAGCAATATTTGTGCGCGCTGCGGCTGCCTCGCATGCAACGCGGATGCTAAATCAAGCAATTTTCTATGCGGAGTGAACGCCAAGTGAGGCAACTCTTTTGCTACTACAAAATTGATAAAGTGCCCGTAAATAAATCCTTTCAATGTTTGCACTTTGATGCAGCCGATGCAGTTATCGATGCCCCATAGCGAAATGGCTGGAAGGCAGCGCGCGGCAATTCCTGGTCGGGGAGGGGGTGGAAGGGAGGGATGAAGGGAGGGAGGTGCAATGGCTTGCTATCATCGTAAACACAAGCCATGCAGCCCTATTAAAATCTGAGTAAATTCGCTTCATTTGACTATGCTTCGAAATTCAATGACGAAACGTGATCGCGAAGGGTGCGACGGTTGATGCGGTGAGATTGTCGGCGTTTGGATTCTCCAACGAGCCATGGTGTCCGTATGGGTGTGGTCATCAAACGGCTGAGCACATTATTTGGAGTGTATTCCCCCCAGGGGGAATACCTCCCTTTGCCGTGTCAGTTATCGTATCGACTATGCGGATGCACTTTTTCAGCACCCAGAAGATTGCTCGCTCATGCCATTCAATCGCCCGGCACCTACTCAACCTACTCACTCGGTTTAGTGACACGTGTAATTTGGTAATGCTGTAGTTTTGTTTTAGCAATATTGTATTTATAATCGATTTTGAATTTATTTTGTACTACATAATAGATTTAACAGATTTTTATTAACTATATGGGTAATCACGACAAGGGGCCAACAAGTAGTGGACTTCCCTGCCCTGGTGTTACCTTTAAGGCTCTTGCGGGGTTGCTGTTTCTGTCAAAATCATTGTCAGAGTCGAAGACATTCGTCATTGTAGCTACCCGGGTAGTGAAAGGATGGCTACTATCCCTATATCTACTGCCGTTGACCAATAATCGTTGAAACATACAATATCCTCATTCTCTGATCAATTACGTCCCGAGTGCGCGCAAATATGGCAACATAGATGGGCCAACCTGCGGAGATTGAGTAATTTTTGCAGTATTAACCTATAGTACCGCATGGCTTGGTTACAGCAGTACCGTGTATGCTATCTCCTTTTTAGGGATAATGTTCCTCCTATCTCCGCGTGTACGGATGCCGAGATTGATTGATGTCGTAATGTTAAAATAAGTAGCGAGACGAGTGTTATAAATTTGGAAAATTCCTGAGCAATCGCTGTTTTAAAGCATCCGCCTCATGCTTCAGAATTTATATAGTCGTAAGTACATCTAATAAGAATATTTCGCAGAGGATAATGATCTGAATATAGTGTGAAATTGATTTTATTTAATTTTGTGGCATAGTTTATTCACTACACAACTGTACTACTCAAATTCGTAGCTAACTATTTTACTCCTAAATACCGCAGAACAATCTGTTACACATTACATGAAGCAACAACTCCATAGATGTATACAAGATTCTTTAAATCATGCGAGTTTAGCTAAGTATAGTCGGAGATTCACACCAAACACTGGTCAGTCCAATCTAGATGGGTTTGGATACGGCAACATTAGATAGTCGTCACTATCACGTTTTCATCCTAAGAATTATGAGTCAAAAGTATCCCTCTGTTGCAGTACTCTCTCCAATATACATTACTTACAACAAGTTCAAGTTATGTATTTTCAAAATTCTATCTAGGTGTAGTAATTACACTTTCAATTAATATTAAATATTATAAATAAAATTACAAAACAAATCTATAAAAATCTAGTTGAAGAAACAAAACAAAAATATGAATTCAGAATTTCAATAATAAAAAAAAATGAAATTTTAGAAAAATTTAAAAATTTAAAAAGCTAAAAAAGCATCCATGTACTTCAAAAAGTAGTTTAAAGAGCAAAACTCTCGCGTGGATTATTTGAATCAATATTATGCCATTCGGGATATGCAACGAGGTGGCAACTTTCAATGTTATATACACGAGGTTCCTCGTAGCTTGAAAAACTGCTCAGCGTATTTGGATGATATAGTAGTGTCGTTAACAGAATTGTAACAGGCAAAAATGAAAACATGTGATTTTTCGCAATGGCCTAGAAAAAATTGGGTCCAGAAAGGTTATTCTGGGATGATAGCGACTGAACCCGGAAGGTCACCCTGACCGCCCATCCCCCTTCCCCTCCCTTCCCTATTACATCGACGATATAATTCATTACCGACCATCAGAACGGCGGCGCGAAATGACATTGGCTCGGAACTATATCCATTCCGCTCCAATTTTGTGATTATTTTGCAATAAAGGTAGTTCAGGTGACATGATTTCGAAGATTCTTTATTGCTTCAGTGAGGGATCTAATGAGGTCGTGCAACTCGGGTTTTAACGGCCAACTTTGTTATCATGGTTGGCCCAACTCACGTCTCAACACCTATCCGGCAGCCTCCGCGAAAAGGGACGAAACCGGTGAAACCGGTGAACCTGCTGTGCATGGCGGCTACCCCGGGGGAGGCCCACGGGGAAAAGTTCGGATGGTCGGTTGCTCTAGGCACTGGTCGGTTTGCCGGCCTTTTTCTCAACAACTAATAGCCGAAGAAGCTTGTAAGTGCAATTCGACCTAAGGAAGCGGGGGTAGGTAGGTACCTCAGGCTGTCTATCCTTAGAAACGATTCGATGGTCACCCGATCTCGGGTGGCAAGCCGAGCAAAGGATGCCACGGATCCGCGATAATTCCAGTCAGTAATTGCCGCTGCATGAGGTAGAGGATCGCGCAAGTGACTTCGAACCTTCAACCAAACGGGGCATCGGAGAAATCTGATCGCATCTGGGGGTACGGGCGCGAGTTGAAAGCCACACTGGGCTTGAAAATTCCCAGTGCCTCGCGGTAGGAGTTGGTCTCTTACGGGCTGAGGTGGAACTTGGTACGTAGATTGTCTACGTCCCCAAGTCTCTGTGTTTCGCCTCGGGGTGATATAGAGATAAAGTTCGCTGAAACGCTCCGGGGTGGACGGGTTCGCCCGTAGCAGGTGATATACAATAAATCTGCTTCAGTGCTTCTGGAGTCTAATGGGGTCGTGCAGATCGGGTCCCAATGGCCAACTCTATCACGGTCGGCCAAACTCACGGCTCAATGATCGACTGGTCTGATTCGAGTGTATGCGAAATGGGGAATATGCACACGGTAAAGACGTCGGATGGATGATTGTCTGAGGCACTGACCGGTCTGCCGGCCTTTGCTCAACAACGAATAGCCGAGGAAGTTTGGAAGCGTAATGCGACCTAAGAAAGCGGAGGTAATTAGATACCTCAAGCTATATATCCTTAGAAACGATAATTGGCCACCCGATCTCGGGTACCAAGCTGAGTAAAGGGCCTCCCGTATCCGCGACATGTTTCAGTGAGGAATTGCTGCTTACTTAATGTAGAAGAACGCGCAAGCGACCGCTATCAGACGGGAGGTCGGAGAAATCTTACCGCATCTGGGAGTAAGGGCGCGATGGATGCCACACTGGGCTTAAAATTCCCAGTGCCGCGCGGCAAGGCGTAGGTTTCTTACAGGCTTAGGTGGAGCTCGGTACGTAGATTGCTTTCGTCCTCAGTCTGTGTTTCATCACGGTGTGATATAACGACAAGATCGTTGAAATGCTCTGGAGTGGCCGGGTTCGCTCGTAGCAGTTGACAATCTCAATTTCTTCAGTGTTACATTGAAGTTATTTTATTATATGTAAATTATAGTGAGGTCTAGGAGGCATATTCTCGTTACAAAAATTAACCCAGCCTCACTACTCTAGGCCAACCCATATCAGACTTTGTTAGAAAACAACCAGCAAAGAATCAAACATTAATTCCATCTATTACAATTCCCGCTAATGCCCACAAGGCAGCCTTTTGACCTTATTTAATTTATGGAATAAAATTAATATAATTTTATAAAAATGCTGAGTTTTCTAAAGCGGTAAATACTCTCTCTCTCTCGGCCAAATTTTTACAAGGCTGTCCACCGCGCATCGCGACCCTCGCGAAGGTCCCAATTTAAATTAACCCTCCCGCTTTGTAGGTTAATTTGAATATTTTTCGGAGGTTTTTGTTTGAAATTTAAAAATCTCTTCGCGCTCGGTGGCGCGCTTTTTAAATCAATTTATAATTTCGTCTAGCGGGCGACGCGCGTTGTCAACTTGTCAACCACTGCGGTAAGCCCCGGAAAATTGGGCCTATGCCGTTGGGTCGACGTATTTGAGTAATTACGCCTTGATTAGAGAAAATTCGCCGACGTGGAAGCAGAATAAATCTCTGGCGAACGGAGGGAGGATGGACGTATTGGCACAATCAACATTTTGATCGTTATTGCAAACTCGTATATTTATTTACCTAATTTAATATAGGAAGTGTTATAAATATCAGTTATAGTGCTCGACTGATCAGTTATAGCGGTCACTGATGCATTTGAATATATACATGGCTTCGGAGCTAAACCGATCGTGTCGCGTTACGCGCAACATTCGTTGCGCCGGGTTTATGGATCGTCGGTCTAGGGCGCCAGTCCTGCGTGTGTCGGCTGACAGGTGCACTATAATCATCTATATAGTCAGTGCTGCATAATCATGGCACCGACTATGTGCTAATTTTAGATTTAAAACCATTACTCGGGCGAACCCGTCACCACGAGGCGTTTCAACCAACTTTATCGGTATATCACCCCGAGATGAGGGATTTGGATAACACATATCCATAATCCAACATTGCCTCGGCCCGCGAGAGTCCGACTCTACCAAGAAGCACTGGGAATTTTCAAACCCAGTTGGACATCCTCGTGCCCTCGCTCCCAAATTTAGACGGATTTCTTCATTCACCCGTTCGGTCTCGAACTCGAAGTCGCTTGTGCAATCTTTATCTGATTTAATAACGCGGTATTCCGTTACTCGGAAATATCACGGACCCATGGCGTCTTTTACTCGGAGAGCCACCCGATATCGGGTAGATTTGTTACGTCCTCAAGTCTCTGTGTTTCGCTTCTGGGCGATATAGCGATATATTTCGTTGAAACGCTCCGGGGTGGCTGGGTTCGCTCGGGGCAGTTTACCATCAAAGTGGTCTCTATTTACATGATGCTATTATTGGATTGGCTTAGTCGATTGTCTCAGCAATTGGCCTCGTGTAAAAGAGCCATTATGGTCAGGATGACGAACAGCTTAACATTGAAAGCCACCTATCGTCTATCAATACTTACTTACGACACCCGGCCAACGCCAACGCTGACCCCCCGTTGAGCAATATTCACATACTTACACAAAATAGTAGTCAAATACTTACAATATAAATAATGGGGTGTTTTACCGAATTTAAACATGCCAAGGCGTGTGAAGTATTTGACAATTAAGGTTAGCAGGGAACACGACGCGAAAACCAAGCGGTCCGACGTGTCGCGGCGACGACTGTCGGCGTCGCTGGCGTCGGCGTCGCGACGCTGAGTAATTTGAAGATCATTTTGAATTTTCCATAACTTCCGTCTCCTGTCGGAATTTCCGACGCGCGGTATTTAGCCGATAGCATGCTGCCAACCATCCACCGCGCCGTGTCGGCTATCGTGGCGTTCTGTGTGTTTCTCAAACATACCTATTCATCTATACAAAAGAAGTTAAATTAATATTTGACGTTAAATCTAAATTGTTCTTAGTGGATAAGGAGAATTGTTGCCAGGGCAATATGGTATCAGCTGATGATTCATTCATCTAGCCGTGAGAGCATGTAGACAGAAAAATAATGTATGTTATAGCGAAAGAAAACTATATATATGTGTATGTTGACATTTCAGTAGAGTGTGTAAACTCCATTCTCCACGACTCTACTTTCAAAATTAGTTTATTTACTGGCAAGCAGTAACTCGATTTATATTTTAGTCAAATGTTGTAACTACCTCGTTTCTGATTACCAGTATGAGAATAACATTAACTCTTCTATTTTCGATACTAGTTTTTTTCATTCACTGGAAAACAGTAACTCGATCTATATTTTAGACAAATGTTGGATCTACCTCGTTTCTGATTACGAGTATGGAATAAAATTAACTGTTCTATTTAGTGCATTTTTCATCCACGCCTCTTATAATGCGATCAGTTTCTGCTATTGCATGTATAGGTATGCAGATACGTAGCAGCAGGAGTGGTATAGTTGTGTAGAGCGGGTGGATGGCTGGTTCGATGTCTGATAACAGGGCAGAGATATATATAGGCTATATACATTTTGAAATGCTCGAAATTTAAAAATTGAACGTCTTATGTTTACAAATACCAAATTTATTAAAATATCGAACGCGAAAAGCCATTTAACACAATTAATAACAGGAAAAGTAGCGATGTACATCGGCAACTTTGGCCCGTCCAGTGATTGGTAATCCCTGACAACCAAAATGCCTGCAAACCTATTCAAATAAGCTTCTCTCGTTACTACGATTCTAAAAATACCCATATACGCTATGCTTGCTCTACCTATTGCTCAGATCTTCTTCCAGGCCAGGTAAACCAGGATACACCTGTAGCAGCACCCACATGGCTTAAAACCTATTATAAAAAGTTTATCTAGTCACCACGATTCCAAAAATACCCATGTACGCTATTATTGCTCTATCTATTGGTTAGGCCAAGTAAACCCGGATACACCTGCAGCAGGACCTGCGGGACTCGGATCGAATTTGCTACAATCTGGTGGTACTTAAGATCACCCATAGAGGTTGCATACCAAATTTGTTGAAAATCTGCCCACGGGAAGTCTTCGGACATATCGACAAACAAACAAACGCACAAACGCACAGTATGCATCCGACTACATTGCCCACCCTACGTAATACAATGGACGGACCAAAAATACTATACATGTTTTGGTATTTATTCTCTAATCTCTGCCCGCCTTTTCGTCTGTTACGATGAATCTCAAGCGAGAACATTCGCATGCTGTCATCTACTATGACTTTTAATTTGGTTTATCTGAAGTATTAAGCGTTGAATCAGCTTTAGGCTAATCTGATGCTTCTCTGGCAAATTTTTTTAGATGGTTTAATGAATTTAAAAGGGGCAGACCTGGCCTTGAAGATAACGACAGTGGTGGACGTCCGCCAACGGCAGTCACTGCACAAAATGTGTCGACTACCTTCTGAAATGCTTGGGCGAGAAGAACCACGAATCACATGCCAAGATATGCTACTAAATTTAGAAAATTGGGCACCGAGGCATGTTTCTGAAATCATTACTGGCGACGAAACATGTATATATCAGTATGATCCAGAGAGCAAGAAGTGTTCGTCGGTATGGGTGTTTTCAGTTGACCAGTTGTCCACAAAATTGCAAAGACCTTGGAACACTGGTATAACAATGGCGGCTAGTTTTTATGCACGGTGTGGATATTTTCCGACATCAATGCTAGAAAATTATTGTAGATCAGGTAACTACATGGTACATAACAGTCGCATAACCAAAATTTTTCAAAATTGTGCAGGAGAGGCGATCAAAAAATGGGCTTAGGGGAATCATGCTGCACCACGACACGCATCTTCACGCTCTTCCCTAAGAACAAAAGCGTTTATTAAAGAGTCTGACATTAAAACCCTGACTCATCCACCTTACAACCCTGACTTAGCTGCATGTGACTTCGTTGTTTTCCCAATTGGCAAGGATAAAATAAAAGCAAAGTTTTATTCAAGTGCCGATGAAGCGGTGGCTGCCTACGAATCAGTCGTTTCTGACCTGTTGGAGGCAGACAGGATAAATATTTACAGAGCTGGTTTGGGCAGATGGAAATTTATGTAGGGAATAACACAGAATATTTTGAAAAAATGCAATATAGGTAAATTATAAAAATATATTGCTTACTTTTCGCGTGTCTCAAAACTTCTATGGTGACGTACGTAACTGTGACTGGATCAGCTACACTACTTGAAAACGCGTATCTAAAATTATTTATCCAAATGCAAAAAGACGATTGTGCTTCGTTATAAGTATTAAAAGTATAAAGAGTATATTAAAAGTTTCTGGAGCTGGCCACTTACGTTAAAGATATTAAAAAAGTAATGCCTATGTTTGAAAATGGAAATCTTTGGCTGTATAATACATGTTCTTTTACGTCTATCGTTTGTTTTTCTGTGTTTCGCCATCTTGAAAATTGCATACTTACCTAACGAGAGATTTAAGCCGAGAAAAATTTCGATGTATGATTTTTTTACGATTTTTTGATGTGGTTTAAGTCAACAAGGAAGTTGCAAAAGACTTCAATTAGCATTTGGTGGTGAAGCCCCATCTCATATTTCTGTGTATTATGAATGTAAACGTGGACGTATTCATCTCTAAGATGATTCACGCGAAGGCCAGTCGGCGACAGCGGTAACAGAAAATAATATTGATGCTGTACGACAACTAATTCAATCGGGGAAAAAATACATGTTAACGAATTCGTACAAATGGCATGAGCAAATTGCAAAATATTTTGCACGTTTACCTGAATGTTCGGAAGCATTGTTCGATCCGGATACCGCATGGTTAACAGTTGGTCTTTCCTTTGGAGGATTTGCCGACGAATGTCAAGAAAGTTCGAAGCACTGGTAAAATGATGGTTGCTTCTTTTTTTTGCAAGACTACAGAGTCCACGACAGCAGAGTAGTCCTCCATCACTACAATGCATCCGCCCACTCCACTAAGATGACAACGGCGTTTTTGGAGACCTCAAACATGGAATTGGAGAGTTTTAAAGCTACGGGCGAACCCGCCATCACAGGATGTTTTAACGAACGTTATCGTTATATCACTCCGAGATGAACGCAGAGACTTTGTGGATGAAAGTATCCCCTTCTCCAGTTCCGCCACGGCCCGTGAGGCATTCCCCATACAGTCCGGATCTTGCAACCTGCGATTTATTTTTGTTTCCAAAAAATAAGGCTAAAGGTCGAGGATGGTGTTCCGAGAAGCCTTATTTTTATGAATAGATCTTTAAAAAAAAATTAAAAATATTTTTCAGCGATACCACACAATATGTTCCAGATGTAAAACATATTTAAAATCACACCAAAACATACGGGTACTAGAACAGAAATTTGAAATGTCACGAAAAGGTATAGGTATCGTCTTGCCTTCATAATTCTCAAACTATTATTTATAGAGACGTAAGTTTACTGTCATTACTTAACTTATATAGTCAGCTCCTGATATGACCTAGCGTTTGCGTCGGAGGTGGGTGGGTTGGCGGGAAAGGGGCACCGCTTATATCGCGCATACCGCACATATGGCTAAAATCGACGCTCTCGCTCTATTCCCTTTAGTGTAGCCCATGACTCATACGTAATAGCACGGCGATTTGTGTTGTATAAAGTTTATATGATCGATTGATTTAAGCAAAAATTAGTGTATTTTTGTTATTATTTATACGTTAAAAATGTAAACATATAAAATGTATTAAAATACAATATGCCGGCCTCAGCTTGTGCAAGAGCCAGTCGAAAGTATAAATTATGCATATCGTTGAAAAGAGGAGGCGAGGAGCCACGCATAAGTACTCCAATGTCCGGCGCCGAGCGAGCGAGACGGTTTTAGGAGTGATGCAAATCTGGCACGGCACGCTCAGTGAACGACGACGACTCCGCGAGCACCTCTACCGCTGCTATACCTGTACCAATGGACATAACAACTGAAGATAACACCAATACATCTGTCGACGACGTCTCCGAACTGAGGGATATGAACAGCAGTCGAAGTGATGCGATGCAAAACTATTGAAATGCAGCGGACGAACGCTTCAAAACGGTATTCAAAACCAATCCGGTTGGTCTATCTTGCAGCATTTGTGATCGACTTTGGTTCGACAGAGATTTAACGAAGGTGAAAGGACCATATTCGGATCAGGGACAATGGAAATTGTCGTCGGATATTAATTGAAATAAATATTATATACCGTTCGGTATCTGTTTTGGATATTTTTTTTAGTACGAAGTCTCGTTTTAATTTCAACCTTTTACACTTAAAGCGACTTGCTGCCATGGAACGTTTCACATTTCAAACCCACGGCCCAAACACAGCTCTACTCATTTTTGTGTGATAGATGCCCATCTATTGACTTTTTATATGACTCTGTACCGGTAGGATACAGTAATATTTGCAGATTGTAGGATTATTCCGCAAGCTCGATCCAGAAAATGAGTTTGTTTGTTCGCAATTGGCAACCCTAAGCAGTTCCGCCATGATACACAAGAGAGTGAAAATTCGAAGGGATCGCTTTATGCAGGAATATATATAAGTACGACTAGATTTGTTTGAAATATATTTGTTGTAAACTCATAGGCCTCGGTGGTAGCCAACGAATATGAGATTCTTTGCGAGCATACATCAATTGATAGTATCTATAAATTGATAGCTCTAAAAACACACCATTCAGAATTTTTAACAAAAGAAATAAAAAATCAGCTACGACGGTCTTTACAATTATAGCAGTTAAGCAGCATTTTGCTTTTTATCCCAGTGAATGGGGGCAAGAGTATGATTTTCCTCTGTTTTATTTATAAATAATTATTCGCGCAACTCATAAATAACTCAAAAGGGCGGCTGACGAGAAATAACAAAAGAACCGAACGACGAATTCACATTTTACATTTACATTACAGTCGAGTTTATTTCACATTACAGTCGAGTTTAAATGATTTCTTTAGCGACCACGACGATATTTTGTTTCACAATATTTTATTTTTAATTCAGTTTCAGTTTGCGATAATGCCCTAAAATATTATAAATCAATACAACCATTAAACATACACTTAAATAATGCAGAGTCTTGAAGCGTTGGCGCCTACGTTCAAAAATCGTCATTAATAAGATGAATTGACAGTTTAGTGGAGGCTGGTGAGATGATCCAAGCGAGTTAATTGTATAAGAAAGGTCCTGAAAGCTAATTGAAAAAAATAAGGGACTGCACGCTCGGAATATACATAAATCCTATGTAATACCGCATCGCTACTTCAAATCTTCTGCTAAGAGATCGCTTTTTCGGGTTTCTCCTATTTACACATTTTCTCTGTATGGTGAAATCCAAGGATCATACTTTTTTTGTTCATTCTTCGCTAAGTCTTTTACAATACATTCTTTTTAACGGCTACTTAGTAGGTTAAATTAAATATTTTATTAAATTAAATCTAAAGATAAAATTGGCAGGTAGAATATCCAAGGGTTTGTCAAACTTCAGCCCGTATTCTGACTTCTGACTTTTCGTTGTTTTTGTCTAAACGATGAGTGGACCGCAGGTGATATTTGCCTTATTTTACGCATCTCATCATGGCCAACAACTTTTCTTTATGCTATTTCCACAGTTTATTCAGTTTTATTCTCTAAAAATGCAAAAAATGATTTTATGGGGACAATTTGTAAGGTAGGTACCTTACCGTAGGTCGTACAGATCCCAAAATCAACTGAGATCTACGCATTGGCCATAAATATCGATTGGCGAAATATTTTTTTGAAACGGCCGTAGTTT
>JAOPUG010000276.1:15096859-15108378 GCA_027564375.1 Micropterix facetella | reverse complement strand
TTTAAAATATTTTTTTCCCCTTTTAAGACGGTTTATATATATATTTTTTTTCGAAAACATAAACCGTAATAATGATTCTAAAAAAATAATACTAGACTTAGATTCGTTTGAGAAACAAGTGGGAACTCGCTTTCAAGATCTTGACCATGGCCGAGAACGTTATAATTACACCTGAACAAATAGACTATCGCAAATATTTAATAATTTCTCAGCATAGCTCTCAGCTTAGAATCTCAATCGAAAGATTAGATTGCTAGACAAAGAAATATTTCAAGTCTTGTGAAATAAACGGACATCAGACAATATTCAATTGTAGAGCAGCTCACCTGTGCAAACAAAAAGCGGATATAAGGCCAAAAGAAACAGGGAATAATGCTCTATAAAACACAAAGTGTAAAAATCGTTATTTGCACAGGCAAACGCGATTAACGATCCCAGCCTAAAGGCATGCAGGTGCGAGGTATTTTGAGGTAACCGTTTATGCACGGACGAATTATTTCGTAACCAATAAATTTATTAAACATAAATACCAAAATTGACAACACTAAATTAATCATCGACGAAGTTCCGAAGAAAAATTATATACTGATTAATAAGCTGTCGAAGTTGTTATGATTGTCCAAAATTACAAATTTTTGCTTTACAGAACCAGGCTATTGAGATAATTACTAAAGAAATGCGTTTCATCAAGTAGACCATTATTTAGGCTATTCAACATTTTGGCAGTAGCTTCTTTGTATTTATACAAATTGTTGACAATTTTCCATTCCAAGAAAGATCACATCAAACAAAGGAAAGATGTACATGACTTTAATACCAAAAATACAAATTTATTTAGTCTCCCATTCAAAAACAGCAATGTATATATGAAACTTGGCTGGGGTTAACCCCAAGGGTTTGTTAAACTTCGGCCCTTATGACAGGATTCCGCCAATATTATTTTCTATTCGTTAATTGTCGTGGTTCTTATTGGTGGTCATTTTATGGCAAAATGGATGATTAAAAATACTATATAAACAAAACTTCGTTTGTCCGCTTGCTAAGCGCCGTATTAGGAGCCAATGAAGACTAGTTAGTACGTGGTGATTAGGCGCTCATATCCACGAAAGAGTGAAAATGGAAAAAAGCCGATGCTACTTGTGTATCAGCAATCAAACTCTCGAACCCTTATCAACTCCTAATTCAGTCACTGTCGCAACTAAAAGACATGCAGGGGGAAACCCCGAGGGGCTATTAAATTCGGCCAATATTTGAAAACGAGGATGGTATCCTGATACTTGAAGTCCGCGAGAAATCGTCAATATCTGGCGCTCATACGCTGAGACGCGTAGGGCTCACGTCAGCGCGTCACGCGGGGCGTATCCATCGATATTAATCCATCCCGACCGACACCGCTAGCCGCGTCTCGCTCGCGCGCTGGCGGGACACGTGTCGCTATGCTATATAACGAGTTGCTTTAACGAGTATGATATCCCGATACTGGAAGCGCGCGCGTAATGACCCACCTCAATTAACTGCATTTTATTTTTTAGAATAAAAAACGAACCGTAAGTCAAATAGACCCCAATATTAAGTAGACTCTGCGCATTAGCCATAGCTATCGATCGGTATAAGGATTTTTTTAATGAAAAGTAGTTTACTCGAGTTATTGTGAGTAGTAACAAAAAATTCGCCAGATTTCAAGACATGGCCACTTAGGTGGCCGATGTAAAACCTAGAATATGCAAGAATAAAATATTATGTATGTTACCATGCAATTTAAAAATATTCATTTAACTACACATTTTAACAAGGCTTTGAGATATTTTTTGAAAATTAATACCTTTTACATGTTAGAAGAATTTGTGTATGATTACAATCAGAATAATAGATTGTGACTATTATTTTATATAGTCTTGCTTGTTTTTAGGATTATTTTGATTTTAAATTTGCCTTTTTTATACTTTTTCTTAATTTTTGTATTCTTATTTGTAATGATAATCTTGTTAGTATGTAAAACTTTAGTTTACTTAGTTATTGTGTTCTGCATAATTTGCCAATTATGCATTACGTAATAATAAAATCTGTACATTACTATAATTGTCAATTAAAATCCCTACATTAGCATAATGCTGTGATTTTGGAAATGCTTTCCATAGTATGATAGAGAGTAGTGTTTACCGTGTTGTGATATTTTATTATGGGTTCTTCAAGTTCAGATAAATAGCTATATTATAGTAGTCAAACATGGTTATAAATATATCTTATTTATTTAAACATAGTTATTAATGAAACCTTCAGTGGTTCCAATTTTTAAAAAATAATTTAAGAAATATCTGTCTTTCATATGTATCAAGCACGACCAAGTTTTGATTGTTACATTTTTCAGTAGGTATCGGTTATAATATTAAAGATCAATCAAAAAATGTTGCTACTTTGAGGCACTTTCTGCGCTGAACGATGTTTTCTTGGCTTTTAATAATGACATTTTTTGAGATTATAGATTATTATTTTCAGTTTTATTTTTTCTTCACAGAAACGAGTTTTCATATCATGAATATCAAAAGAAGAAAACATTTATATATCATGAAAGTATCTGGAAGAAAGGAAATTGTAGATCAATTCAATTTCTTGGTTAAAGAGGTGGACGTGGAATAACTATTTCAGAATGCTCGTCCAATACACTGCAGGAGATTTCGTTCAATATTTTAAAAAAAATATACACGAAACAGAGAATATATTATCGGAATACCAATATGGTATATTAATGGAGAGGAAAGATTTTAAAAAGTATAAAATAAATCACGCTTTGAAAGTGTAGTCGGTGGAAAATGAATTCAATTTAAAAAAAAATAATATTGAGCTCCTATCCCATAGCCAGCAAACACAATAAGCAAAATAAAAAATATGCAACTTTCAGTATATACTACAGATAGTGATGATGATAAAGATGATAGTGAGGATAACGACTGAGATGAGATAAGATGAGATGATAGCAAATGCCGCCCGACTATGGAATAGAGTCCCCAAAATGGTCAGAAGTACAAAATCGATGTATTCCATTAACAAAACATCAAAAAAACAATTTTTATATCAAATATAATCTATTTCACTCCCCCCCTCCACTCTCCTGTGTAGGGCATACATGATCTCATTATCGTATATAGTAATAAAATACATAAGTGTATCTACTTAAATCTATTTATTATTTATTACATTACATTTATTTATTTATTTATTATTTAATTATGTGTGCTTCGATAATTTATATTTTTTATATATTACTCGTATTTCATATTTTATATAATAATATTATTACCTATTATACTTCATTTATTTATTTTATTTCATATTTAATTAGATATGCTTTATTAATTTTGTTTATGTATTATGAAAATAGTTGCCACACTCCAAAATTTAATAAAACTATCTGAAATGGTTAATTGTAAGATATTTTGTATATAATAAGCTTACTATTTGTACATGCAAATTGTTTTTGTGAAAGTGCGCAATGTAAATGTTTCATTTCATTCATTTCATAATTGACGATGAGAGGATTTTCGAATTCTGAAAATTAACACCATCTTCAAATTTTTCCTTTAGTACATTTTTTACTTTAAAGGTAATTTAAGATTTTATATAATAATTTTATTACTACAAAACATAATTATTGATCTATATAACCGTTTTATTTAACACTACAAGCCTTGAAATAAATAGCTAACATAGAAATACGCACGATTCTTCTTTGATTTGATACCAGTTTAGAAGCTCTCTGGTCGCACTATGCGACGTTTATACCAAGAGTAGATGGTAGGAATTATTGTGTAACTAACATCGCCGAAACACGGTAAAATCCGTTTTGCCTTATTTATAATGACGTCCGTTTGTGTCGTATTAATCACTCGCGATAGCCTTCGATTCAGCTCACCTGTGTAATATATTCAGCTACAGGAAAATCTTTTTGCAATTGATGGCGCATCCTGTATTGGAAAGCTATAGGCGTGTTTACAGAGAAAGTGGAGAGGAGAAGGGTGAAAAAGGGGCGTAGGTGGGGGTGTGAGTCGTGACCGCGTACATGACAATCACATTAAGCGGCGAGTTGGCGGTAATCGCACGGATTAACGCCGTAAAGGTCCACCTCCCGCCTCGCGAAAACACAACCGCGACTTCACAACTTAGCCGTTATACCATGCAACAATTTTGTTGTTTATGAAAGCACAAAGCTCGTATTACACATTGAGAGGTCGTGTGCTCGCAAAGCGTGTGACGATTTTAATAGGGGTGTACAGATATGTGTAAGCAAAAGGACACAGAGGAGTGGCATCTATTGCTAGGGGCAAACCCGCTACCCCTGTTATAACGGGATGGACGGAAGTACTTTGGACAAGCTCAATTCCATAGTAAAACTATATGCCAACAGCCCGTAAGAGTTCAATGCCTTACCGCGAGCACTGAGAAGTGCCACCCAGCCGGCTATCGTCCTGTTTTTACTTCCCGATTTGGATGGATTTCTCCATTTTCCAATCTGGCCACAGACTCGAGGTCGCCTGCGTGGCCTCTACCTGATGTTAGCGGTAATTTGTAATTTGAATTTATTTCACATCCGTGACGCCCTTGGCTCGTCATGCCAGTCGAGATCGGGTGGCAAACAGATCGTTTCTAAGGATAGGTGACATCAGGTCAACACCTACCACTGCTTCTTATGCAATGTACTTCCCTGGTTATTCGTTGGATTGCGCAATCGATTGGCTGACGCCTCAGAGTGCGTAAACCGCTCAGTTCCACCCGAGGTGTTTCTCCGGTCCCGACTGTCGATGATTGCAGTATATAACCGCAGGCAAAGTTCACAGCGGCTCTTCTAGGCCGAGTCCCTCTTCTAGTAAGCTACCGGATGAAAGATAAACCGTGAGTTAGACCGACCTAACTAAACACAGACAGGCCATCAGGCCCAAACCACACGGGTCAATTAAGAACCCTAAAAGGATACCGTAGGTAAAATTACAATGTTAGAGAGCGTCAAAGCTACGGGCGAACCCGTCACCCCTGGATGTTTCAACGAACATTATCTTTTTATCATGTTGAGATGAACGCAGAGACTTTGTGGACCATACAATCCACTTATCCAGCTCCGCCACTGCCGTCAGAGGCCATCCCTTACGGCAAGGCACTGAGCAAAGACACCAAGCGGTTAACCTTACCCACTAACTCCTAGATTTCGGACGTATTTCTCCAACCTCCGGTCTGGTCACGGGTTTGAAGTCGCTTGCGCGGATTCTACCTAATGTTGGTGGTCTACGAAGAAGGGGGTTGTCACGTACGTATCTGGACATAAGACGGATTCATAAACCGACACATATCGAGGTCATTCCTATTTCGAAATGTACATACATGTTTCAGTAGCACATTTTTAAGTACAGGTTTCGTATTAAGACAAATGCTGCGGGCGAACTCGCCATCCCTAAGAGGTTTAAAAAACTTTATCGTTATATCGTCCCGGGATGAGCGCAGGGACTTGCGGAAAATACAATCCTCAAATCCAGCTCCGCCACGGCCCGACAGAGGCCATCCCTTTTGGCGAGGCACTGAGCAAAGATACTCGACGGGCACCCTCACCCATTGACTACCAATTTTAGACAGATGTCTCCATCCAACTGTTTGGTTCTAGGTTCGAATTCACTTGCGCGGCATCTACCTTAAGATAGCATCAATTCGCAAGTACCCAATTATTGTGGATCCGAGGCGTCCTTTACTCGGCTAATTTCACCTGAGATTGGGTGGGTTTCTAAGGAGAGATATCTTAAGGTACATGTCTACTCCCTCTCTATAGACATATCCGCATACGCGATCCAACTCCCCCGGCTATTCATCATTGTGGAGTGTCAACTGCTACGAGCGAACCCGTCCACCCGGAGCGTTTTAACGAAATTTATCATTCTATCTCCCCGAAGCGAAACGTAGATACTTTGGAAGTATACAAATCTACGTACCAAGCTTCACTTAGGCCCGTATCAATCCGACACCAAACCGCGAGGTACTGGGAATTTTCAAACCTAGTGGGCCTCCTCGCGCTCATACTACCAGATGCGGATCAGATTCTTCCGATCCCCCGTCTGGTCACAGGTCCGAGGTTGCTTGCGCGGTTCTCTACCTCTAAAGCGGTATTCCTAACTGGAATATAGCGGATACGGGGTGGACTTTGCTCAGCAACTCTCACCCGAGATTGGATGGCCCACACTATTATATCTATGGATAAGCATTAGAGGTACCTGCTTACCCTCGCTGTCTTAAGAAGCTTATACTTCTAAACTCCTTCAGAATCAGTCAGTGATAACAAGGCCAGTTGCCCGCCCCGTGCGCCAGCTGTCCAGCTCATGCCCGAATTCCCGTTCCAAGGTCCGCCGAACAGCGGGTTCAGGGTTGGTCCCTCTTCGTGGAGGCTCCTGAATAGGAGTTCCTCCGCGAGCTGGGCCCACTAAAACACAGCGGCCATTATAGCCCAAACTCCACGTAGCCATTATGCAAGGTCGGTAAATGTCAACCGACCATTTGGGAGTGTCAACTGCTACAGGCGAACCCTGCCACCCCGGAGCGTTTTAACGATATCGATCATTCTATCACCCGGAGGCGAAACGCAGAGACTTTAGACGATACAAATCTACGAGGCTCCTGAATAGCAGTTACTCCGCAAGCTGGGCCGACCAGAACACAGCGGCCATTATAGCCCAGACTCTATGTAGCCATTATGAGCCTATCAACCGACCAGTACGTCAACCGTCCAGAACCGTCCGAGTTGTTCGACCAGATCCGCCGCACAGCGGGTTCACCGGGTTAGTCTCTCTTCGGGGAGGCTGCCGGATGGGTGTTGAGCCATGAGTCGAGCCAACCAATGATAACGAGCTGGTCATTTAGGGTATTTAGGCATTTTAGAGTATTTAACGTATTTGATGTAAGACAATTATACGTGCAACCATTATTGCATTTTTCCATAGAAGCACCGACCATCATACTACGCTAAACCACTCACATGACACCCGAAATAAAAACAAGCAAGCCCACAAAAGAGTGAACACTAGATTTGGACAGAGGCACTACGCATTTCTGGCCCCGCTCCTGTACGATTCCTTCCTGCTCTTCCTTGGCGGAGGCTAAAGTGGAGAGTACAATCAGCAAAGCGACCTTAAAAAAAGACGTCAACTAGTGTCTCATGGCAAAAAGTAGAAGTGAGTGCGAAAAAATGTTAACTCACATCCTAACATAGGCTATGATCTTTGCTATAATTATTATTGATGATACTTGATAATAAACATACATACGGACTATACTTAAACCAAATTAATAGGATTATACAAAATTATTATAATAAAAATTAAAGACTAGGTACTATAATTAATAAATCTATATGTGCATAACAAGGAATCATTTTACTATTTTTTATCATCTGGCCATTTTATTTGTGTGTTTACTTAAAGATTTATTTATTTACTTATGTATACATTTAATATTAGTCGTTAGTATTTATTTAAATGCATCTCTTCTAGTTTTTAATATTGAATGAGCGATCGGAATGAATGAAACAAAAAAGTCACTATGTTTTCACCTCAGAACAGATCTAGTCGGGTGATAACATCCATACAGATTTTGTCTAATCTGTTTCACAAAAGAAAAGGTAAAATCTTAGTGTTATTTATACTCACTTTCACTTCTTTTTTTATCAAAATACGTTAGTTTCTAATGGATATCGTAATAAAATCAATAAAAAAAACATATCTGGTCCGAGCTGCATGACACCATTAAGTACAGCGTTTTTAAGTACAGCGCGTATTATTTATATAATACGCTAGATATTGTATGCGCTGTATGCTTTCCGAAATGAATAAATAAATAAATGACACGAGCCAAAAGACGAATTCGGACTCCCAGACGAAAATTACATCATCAAGTAGATAAACAAGTCATATAATTTCCAATATCGCGGTTAGGATATCTGCAGCCAACTCTTAGACTAAATAGGTACGCGTCAAGGGCTCACATTATTTAACCATTATCGGCATTGCTACCTATTAACTTGGCTGCATACTCGTGCGGATTTCAATTTGGCGTCGCCTCAAACTAAGGTATTCACGGTTTGTGTGTGTAATACAAATGAGGGTAGGTAAGAGGTTCTCTTGCCCGTCTCTCTATCTGGGAATTAAGTTGACCGTGAAGGTCGACACCAAACGGGACTATCATAAAATACCGCTACGGGCGCTTGGACTCAAGCCGTTCCAAATCCGCTCGACCCCGAATGTCAATATATGTATGTATTACATCGCATCGCGTCTGGATACAATGTGATTGAATTAATGGCAGGGAAAATTAAACCCAATTTCTATAGTGATTAAACGGTATCTGGCATGTGATAAGCTAGAACCAAAGCTTTATTAGTAGATATTATAAATAAAACAAAACCAGATTTTGCCGCTTGAAGTTTGAGGCACCCAGCGTTTCGACGATGTTACAACCGGCGTTGTCCAGGGTAGACTAAATTGCTGTCAGTTGTCCGCTGTTGTTCTGGGGGCAGGCGGTATACCATGCTTTTGTTTCATAGTTTACCGTGCCGTCACAAGCGGAAGCAATACGACGAACGTAAAAATACGGATGTAATAACGGTTATGGCACTCGAAAGTTTGAGACTGATGGCCGGATTTTTACGGAAATCATTTTAATGAAATAATTTGAAAAAATGTTTAAAACAACTACTATTCTATCTATTGGTTTAAAACAATAAATTCACATTATTTTCTAAAAATCTCAACAAATCGCACATAAGAAATAATACATATATACAAATCTAATTTACAAAGTTTAACTAAAAACAATTTTTTTCAATCAAAACGTTCGCTCTTTTTCGGTTCCGGTCCAAATGTGTCATGACGCCTGCGGCGTTGCTACGTTGAATGGCGACAGACAACCTTTGTACCAGAAATGATCAAGGCGGCAAGCCGGCGTTAAATTTCCCTAATGAAGGCATTGGCCTCAGCTCCCAAGGACCCACCGTCTCTACTGCAAATGGGATAAAAGAGTACGCCTGCTCCAGTGCGGTGTACTTGCCGTGTTTGAGTTGGGCGGCTGACTCGGCGGCCGATTCAGTGATTCTTGACGTCTATCCAATATGTGACTGGGTAAAAATGCAAAACACAGGTTGCATTCCATATAAGGTGCTTTTTCCTGCTACACGGCACCAATGTAAGGTTGTTAGGCCTTTTACCATCGCTGCGACTGAGACCGGATCAAATGTAACGAAAGTACCTATTATATAGTTTCCATTGTACATGCTTATTTTATTTAGAATTGCCCCCCGCTTCATACCACAATTTTTGTTTTATCAGCTTCTGCCTGTAGTCTTTAAGTTTTATATTATATACCGCTTCGTGAACCCGCACAAAATCTATTAAAATTTCGTCATCTACGCTGCTCCAGTTGGAACTCATTTTGCAATAAATACTATTGAAAAAAACGTCCGAAAAGTATTCAATTCCGTAAAGCAGCTCTCATGCAAATAGCGGCACCGCTGTTTGACGTTACGGTGTCAAAAAACTCTCTCTAGGAAACCACACTATCTTGTTTTCATATACAACGTTTCAGTGACGTCATTGGACGCTATAAAGCGGTCGCTAAATGACGGCACCGCTATCATAGGAAACCTAAGCTACTGAGCAGATTGTAGGTAGGGGTGATGACGGCGCGCGCGACTTTTAAAATTCCGTCGTGTAAAACTATACTCTATATCGCATATAGTATAGTGAAGAGTTTGAAATATGATATGTTTAATCAGTCGAGATGCTATGGATCGCTTTGTTCGTCCAAAGTAAGCTAACCCACAGCTGCATTCGATCTCACAAATACTTGGGTTTGCAGTGGTACTATTTCTTTTATAGGTATCAGAGGCCGAGCTATACTTAGGGTCGGGTTGAAGATCGTTTTTGTATTGAATGTATTCAGCATATCTTTTATTCGACCCATCATGCCCTTGACGTTTATTAAGAATGCCCGTGATCCTGTCATGATATTTTCCATGTATATTTTTGACGTGTTCCGTCTCTTGCAAAATATGCTCAGCGTCACATAGGTCGCGTGTCACGATCGATCTATACACTGAGCACAGATGGCAAGGATGATAGTGTAACATCGCCGAAATGACGGGTGCTACAAAATTCATGGGATAAAATTCGGTTTTATTTTATTTATAACGTGTACCAACCGCGATAGTCTTCGATTTCATATTTATTAAAAGATATTTTCAAAGGGTTGGTATTTTAGAATTAGTATGACTAGCAGGAAAGTAGCGATATGCATCGGCAACTTTGGCCCGTCCCGTGACTGGTAACCCCTGACTTATCCAAATTGATTTAAAATCTATTCCAACAAGTTTCTCTCATCGCAACGATTCCAAAAATACCCATAAACGCTATATTTGCTCTACCTATTGGCCAGATTTTCCTCTAGGCCACGTAAACCAGGATGCACCTGCAGCAGTACATCAGGGACTCTGATTGAATTTGCTGCTACTTGGTGGGTGCTTTGGGTCACCCAGGGAGGCTGCATATCAAATTTTATTAAAACCAGTCCACGGGAAGTGTTCGGACATACGGACAAATCAACAAACAAATAAACGCACAAACAAACACACAGCATGCATCAGACTATACGGCCCGTCCTACGTAATTATACGAACGGGCTAAAAACCGGTCACTTTTCCTACTTGACTAACATGAATAAATTACATGATAGGGGCAAGAAAATCGAAATTACTGAATGTATTAACATAGCAAATAAAGTTGCTGGCATGCGAGGAACCCATATCCTATAATTATATCTGTGAATAGCGCTATCCTAAGTACCCCAGTGAATACCTTAAGAGGCTGTCTCTTGAGTCTGTGGGGCTGAAACAGAAAACGCAGAACAGCAGGAATTGAAGACGACGGCGTCGTTTTTAATAAGAGATTCGCTTTGGAGACCGTTTATAAAATTTCACCCTACAAAATTCTAAATATAATGTAGAAATATTTATTTCATTTTGTCTTTATCTTTTAGTATTTTATATGTGTAAGCACTAATTAAAACGCTTCACTTCATATTAGGTGCATTTGTGTACCGCATAAATCAGGGTAAACTTCTCAGCAACTTCTGTGTTAATATCCCAGCAATTGCATTTCCTACAGCGTACTGTCAAGGGTATTAAGTTGCAGATGAGTGAGCATTGGATGCAATGAATCAGATATATTAATCTTATTTCAATTGAAGTCAATATGTAAAGTGATACATAGCAGAGGCTATAATTTATATAGAGATGGATATACATTAGATTTATATACCCATATTTATTTGGGTTGAACAGTGTATAATGACAAAATGAGTAATGAGTAAGACAGCTAATACTATGCCATTATAAAATAAGATTAAACGACTTTACTGCGTGAAGTTTTTTAGCACCCGACGTTTCGGTGAAGTTGCAACCACCGTTGTCTAGGGTAGAGAGTTTACCCTAGACAACGGTA
>JAOPUG010000276.1:15001771-15013876 GCA_027564375.1 Micropterix facetella | reverse complement strand
ATGGCTTCGAAGGGGGAGTGAATGGGGTGGTAAGGTATACGCTCACATGTGGCAAGACAGCTGTCCTAAACCTACCACAGCCGGTCGTTAGTCTGGAGGCCACCGCTCACCTCCCAGAAGCGTAAAAATAGTATTATGATGGGCCCGACCTTGGACGGTGAATTCCATGTCAGCTCCGTTTGTACTTACTGACTTCGAAGGGGGAGTGAATAGGTGGACGGACGGAATAATGTAGACGGTAGTTAGTCCGGAGCCCACCGCCCACTCTCCAGAAATGTAACTATAGTATGTTCTATGACGGGCCCGACTCCGGTCGGTTAATTCCATGGCAGCTTCGTTTCTATCTATTTACTAGTTTTAAATCCCTAGTATTGAGTGTACACATTAGTATTCGTTAGGTTTAGGTACGTAAATACCTCTTATAAAACATAGATATAATAAGAATAAAAACCTAGTTACTATATTTTAGAAAATTACATTGCAAACTAGCACATTTTAGACCCGTAACCTCATCTAAAGGTGAGTAGAAACCCTACATCTGCCCGCTCGATTTGTCAGTAGCAAATGATAGCGTTCGGTACAGGAATGACCCGACGGGGGAAAAAGACCCCTATATAGCGGGGCACTCAGTCAGTGCTTTGGTGAATCGTCGTGAAAGAATTTGTAGATTAACTTGAGATAGACGCCTACGGTATAGTTCGTGTGGCCATAAGCCCGACATATCACTCGATAGTATGGTTCGTTTATCGGTTATCAGACCAGCCAAAAATCTGGACCAGTTCTCACTTCGGGTTAAAGTTAAAATTCCATTGGTAATTCAGCTTCGCGGTTTTTAGAGCAAACTATCGTTAAAAAGTTGTAAATTCAGTGGTGGCCAAGAGATCATTTTTTCATTTTTTAATAGAAATTTAGAGTTAGTGTTGTCGAAATTCTAAATGTGTAGAAGATAAACATAATTTCATAAAAATAAAACATCAAAAAGTAACTTCATAATAAAATATTTGTAAAATTTCTGGGGTAAGTTAATCTTGTCTTAATATAACACCTAAATATTCGGTTTTGATTAAAAATCTAATTTTGAAAGACTATTTGTAGACTTTTATTTTCACAAAAAAAAGTGTGATAAGTTCTCTTGTTTAAGAGTAGATAAAGACTCTTGTTTAAGAGTAAAGAAGTGAACTGCCGGTGAACTCACGTGACGACCGATCTTCGGAAGCAGCTTGGAGTCCTAGTCAACGTCGTGACAGACATGTGAAACTTTCGACCGATAAATTTGTCTCAGCGCACCAGAAACTGGTAGCTGCTCAAATTTTACCTCTAGATCTTCGAAGTCAATATGCGATTATCTCCAACCCTAAAGATTCCCATACAAGGACGACAAATCCCCGGATTTACTTCCAGGAAATTATTATTACCCAGAGATTTGAAGAGGCAACATCCGAGGAGAACCGGCCATTTAGCATCCACAGATCTTGTCAATTGATCTAGTTAATAGAATCGAAATTGAAAATTCCCAGAGCCTCGTGGCAAGGAGTCGGACTATCACGGTATGTTAGTGACGTTGGGTAAGTAGATTGTCTTCGTCTACAAGTCTCTGCGTTCATCTCAGGGTGATATAGCGATACATTTCGTTGAAACATCCTGAGGTGGCGGATTCGCCTGTAGGTTTAACGCACACTAACTATAATTAAAACTAAACAAGTTCTTTTAGTTTATATAAAACAAAATGTTTTTGGATATTAAGCGAAAGTTTTGAACAGAAAATCATTCTACATACAAAACTGAGAGGAAATTAACTTACTATGTTTGTTTAATTTACGCTTTGGGTATCAAGGAAAATTGTTTTTTTTATTTGTTAACTTTCAGATTTTTTTATCACTTAAAAAGGTAACTCAATAAAAGTAACCCAGTAACTCAATAAAAATTATAGACGACTTTTAACTGATGTAGAATAATTTACTCTACAAAAAACCCCTACTACTCAAAAACGTATTTTTTCCGAAAAAGATAATGAGAAATGACGATCACACTTAGACATCAACTATATATCAATTAACAAGATCACACTTGGATATCAATTATATAATATTAGTAATTTGAAGACTCTTTTAGCACCCTGTTATTGATAGAGATATTAATTTTTTTTCCAATCCCTTGCTTATATTGACGTTATCAAGAATTTGTCTCAAAGCACAAAAAGTTATAATATCGATTATATAATCAAAGTAGATTTATTCGATGGAGTCACTTTCAATTACATTACGAAGTTCAACTAAAGGAAGGTTTACATTTAACCAATAAATTATGATCTTAGTTTATCTGATTCCTTAATAATAATAAAAAAAGTTGAATTAGCTATTCATATCCTCAGGAATAGCGTAGCCGACGCTTTCTTGCTGCCCAAATTATTTAAATCTTACAGGTTTTAAAAATATGTCTGGTACCATAGATTACAATAGTTTTATAAATGATCGTTTTGATATTTTTAATACTAGGAATCACCATAAATTTGGGAAACTTATCAGGGAGAAAACTCAAGGGTTTGTCAAACGTCGGCCCATATGACAGGAGTCCGCCAATATAATTTTCCTTTTGTTAATTATCGTGGCTTTTGTTGGCGGTCATTTCATGGAAAAATTGATGATTATAAAATGCCATATAATCAAAACTTCGTTTATACGCTCGCTCAGCGGCATATTGTGGAGCAAATGAAGACTAGTTAGTACGTGGTGATCAGGCGCTCATATCTGCAAAAGAGTGAAAATCGAACAAAGCCGACGCTACTTATGTATCAGCTATGAAACAGCTATAAAATCTCTTATAAGTGCATAGCCTTCTAATACATTTCATTTGCTATTTTGGCAGAGAGGCGACAGGTGCCAACTTTACTGACTTGAAATAAAAAATTGGTAGGCCTTATAGGCACTAAAATTAACTGAGCTCTTTGCATTGGCCATACTGTAGATTAGTGGAATATTTTTTTAATTGGACGTAGTTTACTCAAGTTATCGCATATAGTAACAAAACTTCGCATGATTGTCAGACTCGGCCCTCGGGGTGGGTCGAAGTAAATAAGATAGATTTCTTTAACCGCTTAGAAGCAATAAAAAAATATATATAATGTAATTGGCCTTTATTAAAGTCAACATTTTAAAGGAGGAAATGGCGGAAAAAGCCTTATTGGTTAAAATTGATAGACAATCAGGTTTCTCTTTTTTGTATGTGCATTGAGGGTCTGAAATTAATGTTTATTTTTTTTTATAGAAATGAAAAGATATTGACACTTCCACTTCACTAGTGTAACCAAGATTTACCCCGATGTATTTATGAGAATTTTCATTCAAAGAAACAGAGAATAAATTATGGTCTAAATATAGTTGCCCAGAAAACTTTCTGGAACGAATTTTAGAAAAGACCCACATGTACTTTTGCCATCAAAAACAGGATACTACATGAAATTAAAATGGTACTTACACGAGCAGGGCTGAAAACAGTTGCACAACAGTTATTATTATTATGTAACATTTCTCGCTGTCACGGGTTTAAAAATTCTTTTCCTTTCGGCTCTGTCTTCTGACCCGCCAAAAAGTCAATAGCCACCGGCGCCGCCATTATTCTAGGACATCGTGGCAATCAGGTAACGGAATTTAAGATATGAAAATGATTTCGATTTAAAGCAATATATATTTTGTTTGTTTTGTTGTTACCTTCGCAAACATTGTAGAATTTATTCAGATATAAAAGATTATAATTATTTTGCACTTTTAATTTATTACTTTTCTTGCAACCCTAATAACCTTTAATAAGAAAAATATCCCCCGTCACGATGCTATTAAACTAAGGGCAACATAATGAAAAAACAAAGTTTTTGTAAAGAAAGTGGAAAACCGCTATTGTAAACAATGTGCACATGCGTAATGCAGGGAAACGCGTTTTTTATAAAAACTATTCAGGGCGTTGAGATTATGTACGATTATGTATACCTCGAATTCCATATTACTCTAATTATAGAAGCATTTTGCCAGAAATATGCCCAGCTTCAAACCAAGCCAATGAGTACCAGATTAGAGCCAGAGAAAGATAGAGAATAGAAACATTAGAAACTTTGTTACGCATTGATACGGAACCCTAACAAGAATAACATGACATATAGGTAGATTAGTTTGTAGATATAGTTTATAGATCCTATTTATATTGGTAAATTATTTGTTATTTTTTCTATCCGAGTAGCATTTCTATCTGTACAAATCATATCTCTTTTAAAGTTCTCCTTATCTTATTTACTGTGGATTGCCAGCCTTATCGCGTATCGAAGGTTTAACTTGCGGGCTATCTGCCACGCCACACTGCCTCGAGGTTACTATCCTACTCTATTTCGACCGATGTCAGTTGCGCGTCCTTTTAAAAGATACAACTCGCCAATATTCACAACGACTCACGCATACATCGACCCTATTTGAACATACCTTATATATATACTTCGTTCCGGCCCGGGTATCCGTTTTTCGTTATGCCACAAAAGAATCAATATATCTACATATAATACAGAATGATCCCACGGATCCGAAGTATTTTTCAATAGGGCGGATAAGCCATTCATTCTCTGGAAAAATATTTATAAAATGGAAAATAGGTTTTTTTGGAAAGTTTTATTTTTGATTATGATTGAACTGCCACGAAGATTATAATAACGTTAGGAGAGATATACACAATTTATTGTTATTTAAAAATTACAAATTTATTATTAATATTCATATTTCCAGGACTACAGCGAACAAGATGTGATTTAGAAATCAACAGATTTGCGGCAACGTCAGGTGTGCGATCCGAGTCGCGGTTCAGCGCACACTTGCGGCCCGCGTCCAAATGCACGTATACATATCGAGGCGGTGCGTGCGAGAGAGAGAGAGAGAAAAGAGAGTGCAAAAACAAATGCACACAACGGAAACATCGCGGCGCTAAAAAGGAAGTGTTATATAAGCAAGAATGAAGAATTTAGATTTTGATATGTCATAGTAACAAGCATACGGGATCCCATTATAGAAGTAAGACTATACCAGAAAAGTGAATGTATTAAAATATCTTTATTGTACAATAAAACAGTTTTGGTTCAATGGTGGACTTATTGCTAGTTAAGCAATACCTTCCAGTCAACCGACTTATTGATGTGACAATATTGTACGATAGTAAACGTGTGTACGATAAATTCTAAAATTAAATTTTAAATGATAACATATGTTATGTATTTTATGCATATCTACAGCAAAAATAATTAATATTCGAATAGGACATGAAAACATATATACACATATATTTATATACATAAACAAATACATAAATAAATGAACCACTCAATACATAAATAAATAAATAAGGTGCCAAAATGAGGTAAGCAAAGGGAAGGGATAAGGGAAAAGTCAGAATTTACGGTTTGCATTTGTTGTAAAAAGAAGTGCCTTTTCAATGATTGTTTAGAGGTGGAAAACGAGCAAGAGCCTCTAATAGCTGGAGGAAGCTGATTACATGGTCGAGCTGCATGTACGGAGAAGGAGAAGGAAAAAATATGGTTTTGTGATTTGGAGTACGTAGAGTATCATTCCGACTTGAACGAAGTGGGAGACCACTTCTTAACCCCGTAAAAGCCTCGTTGAGATAGGAGGGTGATGTAGGATTGTGTTCGACGTTGTGAAGTAGAGAAAGGATATGCAAAATTCTCCTATCTCATATCCGAAGCCATTAGTAGTCGAAGGCCAAATATACCATTTTAAATAGTACCTGACAACTGGATTGAATTTCAAGCCATGTGGAAATATTTCGTTCTTATTGCATTTGCCAGTTACAATAATTCTCCATTTAGTTGGACTATTCGAATAGGGCCTTTTTCTTATTTGATCTTACAAGAAAAATGCATTAGTTTAAATGTGTTTCCAGTTCAGTGATTAATTATTATTAGGTACTTTTTACTGAAATGTGACATGTGTATTCCACAGAATCCTTTTCACTTTATTCGGAAATTTGTCTTAATATAAAATGTCAATTTCAAAGGGAAAATAATGGGTCTACGGATCGATTCTCGCACCTAAACACGTTAATTTACGATTTACTTATACTTGTACTTTACTTTTAAGATTACTTTGTACTATTTATTTACTTGATAACTTTTAACAAAGAATAAGTTCGTTCATTGTAATTTGTTGCGGGTTTTGATTTCGAACCACCGAAGGAAATAGCAGCGTAATCATATTTTTATCAATGTGTATTTACATACGTTTGTTTTTTATTAAGAGGAATTTTCTACACTAATGTGTAATTTCCGTCAATACGAAAGTAGATCCAACTGTGATCTATATTTGGATTGATTTAGCTGATTAACATGTCTGGCCCCGATCCAGTGTGCAATATTTTATGAGCTAACGTTTTAATGCACCATTTTTGATACAGTCGAAAATAAACGTCAAATATAAAGCTTCTAGGAACTCAAATAAATATGTGATTTGGGAATCGCTGTTTTATTAATAATAATAGGGAATTTATTATGTCGGCTCGAAGATTTTAAGCTTGTATGAATCTGCGAATACAAAAAACGTCTTGTTATAAGATGTAGTAAATTATAGGAATACTAGTTGATTGTTGCGTGCCTGAGGCGCCCGTCAAATAGATCGAATTAGAACGTCACAGGGGCCGCATCCCCCTCCCGCGCCACCGCGTCCACTCCCCCTCCCTCCCTCCCTCCCCCTTTTCCTCTCCCTTCCCCCGCTGCCGTCACTCCCGCTACTACACAGCGTCGACAGCATTACGCGTTACGGGATCAGTCAGTGCGTCACTGGTGAACGTTACTATATAGTCTGATACTTCATTTCTGGAAGGAAGTAGGAGTTACAACTATTAAAAAATATATTTCTTTTAGAAGACTACATCGTCCAAGACGATCAATGCATTAAATGTGATGAAACAAGATGATTAATGCATTAACTGCTAGCATTAGGACCCTGACACTGAAAGAATCTCTACTTTAGTATACGGCCCTGAAACAAGAGAACCCCCCAATAGACTCTTTTACTAATATTATCCTCAAATCGAAGATTTGAGACAAGCTGAAAGTCAAGTACAGCTAAAATTGTGGTTTCACAGAGGTCCGTTTGAATAGCAGCTTCCATTTCTATCGTAAGTACGAAAACCTAAATATAATCAGTTCTTCCCGTTGACGAATAAAATCTATTGTAAAAAGAATCTTTGTAGTCGGATAACACATTCTCGAGTTATCGTGCGCACAGGCGTATACAAATGCACTAACACGAAATTTTGGCTCCCATCTGGATGATAGGCTTTGTAAAGCTTCGCTTTACTCAGCCAATAGAGGATCAACATTTATTGAATCAATATAAGGCGGGATCCTGTAAATTTTAAATATACTGCATTGTCTGCACGTGTGCGCATTCTACATGTGATTTTCTAATTCAGACGAAAAATCATATGGCAACGTAACTTTCTAGTTGTGCTTTTTAATGAAGTCTGGTTATTAACGGAGATTCGAGTACGGTTGCCAACAGCGAATTTTAATTTTTTGTCTACGCTCCCTGTGGCACGATTGCCTGATTAGAGGCAATGGGCCCGCCCAGTCCTGCGTGTAAAAGGTACCATATCATATTGATATTTACGCGCCAATATTTTCCGACACCCCAAGTCTCTCTAATATGTCGCCGTGCTTATAAAAGCGAATCTGACCTTAATATCGCCTAAAATACACCTATTTTGATTTGAGTAAGCTGGGTTGGTCCGGAAAAATAAATCCCATCTTTTGCGGATTACCTACCGCCCCAAAGCAACAGATATGAGCTTGGGGCGACCGTGTGTCATTTTTCTTACGCGGACAGGTGGCTGAAGCCTTACCTGACCCAGCTCGGAGTTGTATTATTATTAAGAGTAATATCATCGCCAAAGAAATCCTCCGTAAACAGATATTATTAAGATATATTTTTTAAGATTACATTTTTATTATTTAGTAATTTTCTGATTAGAATCACCATGTTTTTTTTAAGTATGTAGCACAAAAATCGAAGTCATTCAGATTTGAATTTGGCGCATGAACTACCGAGTAGTTAATATAGCGACCGAACTGGGACGACGCGACCATATTACGACTTAGCTATGACATATTATACTCATGGAGATATGCAATACTTTGCATGGGGAAATATCCGATGAGTATTTATGTCGACTTTCTCTATTTTGGTCGCTAAGAACGAGCCGGTCATTGTGGTTTTATAGTCGGCCAAGTAAGGGATTCGTTACTAACAGGTACGGTATATTTTTTTTCATATACGGCTTAGATTCAGAAGACGGGCAGGTTAAGTAGCGTAATCGAGATCCCTTGTGACAGAAATACCCGAATAAAATACACAATAGTCCTGTCTCACTCTCTTTTGATCTCTGAAATTAGCATTTTAACTTTTAATTTCTATTTTAATGCTGTGACTTCCCTTTAAATTAGTCCATATTTATTTACCCGTATAGGTAATTTTATTTTCCCATATCTATTTTTATCTGCCTGTAGTGCATTAAAAATATATATATATTTAGTAAAATCGTCAGGTAATATTTTAATAATTTTTAATCATAATTATAATAATAATAAATTCTTTATTTATATTTAACCATTAAAATACGAAAACGTGACCTTATTGCCACATGGCAATATCTTACAACTAACCTAGAGTTTTTCTGGTTTCCATCTGATCATCCGACCATTTTCGTTCGGTAGTTGACCAATTAATGTTCGCAAAACTATATTAGCAAGTGGGCGACTGTTCATAAAGTAAATTACGCACCGCCTGATCGAGCATCCGTACGAATCAAATCATGGAAGGAGTGAGGGAGAGCATGGATAAATTATTATATGTACATGATGGGGAAGAAAGAAAACATAGCGGTTTGACGAACGATCAGCTTTGCGAATTGGCTGGCATATTATCCAGTCGTAATGCTGTTAAATACGAAAAAAATATATCCCTCTCCTGTACATATACTACTTATCTATGGTCTCCCTCCTTCCTCACATATTGAGCTTCTTACCGGAGCTCGCTCGGGTAGTGAGTTGTTAATACACACCTTTCGAGAACAGTCACCGCTGGCGCCTCCTACAAAAAGTTACAAGTATAGCATTGGCCCAGTAAATATCTATGTAGCTGTCAAAGTGCATTAGCTTTGCACAGCACTTTTTTGAAGAATTAATTCACTTTGTAACTTCACACCCTTTGACCTATACTTTGTTTTACAGCAATTTCCGAGCATAATTAATTTGAAAAACGAGTAACCGGAAAGGGTTAAACTATAAATAACAGGCTGCTGAGGAGGACCGCAATCCACAATAATTAGCAACCCTCGGAGAGACTGCGTGACTCTCACTGGTTGGCTCTCACGGGGCGTGAATACGCCGAGTCGCGGACATGCGCCTTAATGGTAGCAGCGCAGAGTTAAGTGATGCTTACCTGCACAGCGCCAACCATGCAATATACGGAGTAAACCGACGGTGGTAACTTGCCTGACTGCGCCGCTTACTTAGAATAAAAGTTGAACAGTAAATCCTCCACTATATACATAGCACTAGCAACTTTACCAACAACCGCATACGAGGGGCGTTTGATACATGAGGAGCTGCAGAACAAAACTGTTTAGTGTAGCCTCTAACCGGAATATTTCGTATTCCGGTTACTCTTACAGACGCATAGCCACCTGCTATATTACGTTCCTTATCACTTCCTCGAAATATAGTTACTATGGACTTGTTTATGGTAGTTGAACGTATTTTTTGCCTGAAATGTCTATTATTAGAACCATATTATTTATCACAACTGGCACATCGTCTACCAATTTTGGAATGTTAATTTAACCTCAGTATTGATATCACACCAGTATTAAACAATATTAACAATATTAACCAGTAATAACAATATTAATCGTATTATGGTTAGAAAATTGATAGAAAGAATTGAAACCACATGATACATTATAATATGTTACAACTCGGAATGTAGCATGTAGAGATTTTAACCACAAATTATTGAACTAGTGCGAGAGTCAAGTTGACACCACATACCGTTCGCAAAAATAATCTAACCTTAAGCCTGATTTAAATAAATCGTCGCTGCACTGAATTTTTAAGTGAAATTTGCATCTTCGCTTGTGTAAAATTCAAATAATATCAAAATTGAAAGAGACAGATATTGGGGGTTTTGTTATATGTGAAAATATTGGGGGTTTTGTTACGTTTATAAACATGTGAAAATCAGGCGTCTTGCAATATTTTCATCCGTGAATTTGCTCAAATGAGTCTGCAAGTAAGAACAGAGACACGATGAATGAAAAGTATATTAAGAAAAGTATGTACCTACTTATAATTTTCGATTACACGAAATCAACAAGATCGGCGAGCGGCTTCGGATATATATATAATTAATAAAAATTTAACTATGCAAATTTATATACTAAATTGAAATGTAGTTCTCTCACTCTCTGTGTTTCCAATAAAAAAAGCATTTCTAAATATGTGGCAACTTTTCCCTGGCGCAGAGTCCTTAATTCAAAACACTTTACACGGAAGGAGTCTTAATCTGCGTAATTACGTCGCTCCATTCACCGTATGTCGTTCAAACATACGATTTCTATTTCGTGGTAAATCGTTCGAGCCAACGAAGTTCGTGCGGTGAATATAGGTACTTAGCAACAACTTAATAGCAACTGTAGGATTAATGGCATGCTATTAACGATTCTTACAAACCTCATGTAACGAGAATATATAATAATTATTACGAACTTCCTAAAAACACGCAGAGGTACATGTAAAAGTCCAAATATTTATGTCCAAAGAGTTTTTTTTGTATTTTAAATCGCGTATTTTTTATTTAATTAGGTACGGTTTTTTCTCGTTCTCTTTCCTTCTGTCGAGTTATTTTTCATTTTAAACAGCTATCACAATTGAAAAATTATAAATGTCTACAAAATCACAAAATCTATCTTGAGAAAAAATATTCTATTATTTTCTATCGGGGTATTCGTGACAGCAACACTTTGTATGATCATTGATTTTATAGGGTATACATTTTGACTTTTTTCAATACAACATGTATTTGGATATTAAGAGTTTTTTATACAGATTTTTCTATATAAAAACTGAGTTGAAAGTCATCTACAACTTTTTAGTATTTAGGCCTTTGTAACTGAGGATAAAAAACTGAATACCCGATGGCTGAACAAAAAAACTGTTATTGGTAATCAAGGGTCTAAACCAATTGAAGTTGTAGACGACTTTCAGCTCGATTTTTCACTTAAAATAATTTCCTGTGTAAAGATCTCCTAATATCCAGACACCTTTTTTTCACAAAAAAAGTCAAAATATTTTATTTTTAAAGTTGATGGTCAGTTTTAAGTACAGATTTACCACTTGAAATGTTAGCCATACAGTCACGACTCCTAGTATTCTATTAGATCCTATACAGTCTGGCAAATAAGAGTAGAAATTTATTCGACGCCAGAAAAAATTAACATTAGGTCCATCTCTCATTTTAGTACGGTGGATTTTGTACCGGTGCCATATAGTACACCCATAAAATATCGGCACTTAATTCTTAGGTATATCAAGTTGTAATATTAGCATATTAATAAACTTTAAACTTATTTTAAAAACTATAATATTTTTTTTTCGGTTTAAACTAAGAAATATCTGAGAGTACGGTGCGACGCATAGAATAGAATAGTTTATTGAAAAATGTAAGTAGGTGTACAAAATCGATGAGTACTACATTACTTGCTATATAGTTTACAATATTTTCTATAACGAAATATACTTTGACTTAATTTACATTACGTATGCATAAATAATATATACATCGATGTATTGGAATTCTGGCAATAAAACATAATACATACCAAATTAAATAACAAAAAATAAAAACTATAAAAAAATATCACAGTTAATAAATTAAATTTACTATGTCATCACAGAGTTGATTAAAAAGATGAAAAAATCAACTGCACAAATAAGAAGATAAAAATAATCTATTGAATAAATAACAATGTAGGCTAAACAAAATAAGTAAATCCAAAATA
>JAOPUG010000276.1:14947482-14962097 GCA_027564375.1 Micropterix facetella | reverse complement strand
TTTACTGATGATACTTTTTTGACGTTAAAAATTAGTCGACAATTGTATAATTGCACTCCCAAAAGTTGTCCATTGGTTTAATGTAAATAACCTATTGTTAAAAAAAAAACAAAAGTGAATAAATTTTCTATACCTAATGTTAAACTGGTATAAACCAAGGTAGAAATAAATGGAGCTAGGTTGTAGCCTGTGACTTCAACTGTGTTTCTATTGATAACAATTAACTTCAAGTCAAAATGGGGCCCATAAATGGAGAAAATGGCAGGGAAACTAAGCTCTGCGGCATGCACAGTTAAAAGAATAAGACGGCTGACTGATGGGATACATCAAGAATTATGTACTTCAGTTACTTTCATTGCATTATATCCTATGGAATTCTTCCCTGGGGAAATTAAAAGCTGTGCGGAAATTAATAATATATCGGGTTTCCCTTAGAGAAAAATTTAAAGAATAAACTGGGGCAGGAGGAAAATCCAACGGTTTGTCAAACTTCGGCCCATATGATTATTTTCTTGTATGTATGTATAATAAATTAAGATATTCAGGGTAGTTTAAAATAACTACCTCAACTGAGCACGTAATCCACGAGAGATCCATTGTACCAATTTACAGGTTTTTTAGGGATATGTTATTGTAAAAAAGCATAATAATATAAAACACATAAAGCCATTTTGTCTCGATTTCATCGATATTCCTCCGCCTACATAAGTCATTAGATATTAAGATTATTAAATAAATATTTTATTCATACGTAAATCTTTATCTAACTATTAATATAACATTTTATACCTAGTTGAAACATTTATTTTCCCCCTCCCCCTCCCCCCGAGGGGGGCAAGTCTTCTTACAATCCTGCGAGGTTTTGTTACTATGCACGATAACTCGAATAAACTACGTCCGATTTCAAAAAAAAATAATCTATCTCCATCATCAATTTTATCTATCTAACACGTGGCTAGTTATTTCCCGCGTCGATATTAGGCGCACATATGAGATGACGAGGAGTAGGCTCGCGTTACACTAGACGCCCGGTGATGTCAATCGCAGTGCTGCGTCTCGCTCTCGCGCGTGCTTCTGAGGCGTGACCAATGACGTAATCATGTATAAAAGCACCGCCACAGCGCCTATGTTCTCTTGATACTTCAGCGCTCGCCCATTGACACATACATTAATTGTATTATTTTATTTACTATAATAAAAAACAAACCGTTTGACGTGCATACTTGAAAATGAACTGGGGTCTGCGCATTAGCCAGAACTATCGATTGCCGAAAGATTTGTCTAAATCGGATACAGTTTACTCGAGTTATTGTGCATACTAACATTTTTCGCGCACGATTTCAAGTGGCCAAGGTAATATCGAAACATCTGCAACAAACGAAGATGAAAGAATCCTATTTCCGTCAAAAAATAAATGCTCAAAGCGACCAGAAAAAGATATAGAATATCATACGAGACGTGTTTCGCTTACAAAAAAAAAATAAAGGAACTGACGATATAACCAAAATAAATAAACATTTAAATGCTGCACCACTTCTGCTTTTTAAATGTATAGGCCAATGGAAAAACTTGTGTAAATAAATGTGTGATGGGGGTCGCTCACCGACCGCTTTTACCGTTTCAATGCTTCTTCAGACGAATATTTCTTTCGCTAAAGTTACAAAACTCTAATGGATAGTTTTGACATACCTGAGAATAAAGGAAATGACGAGTCTGGCAACAAAGACCTTACACATGATTTTTATATGACACCTGCAACAACGACTGAGATTAAAATTATCCAATCCTTGAAACATAAATCTACTAATGGACATTTGGGAATTGTCAACTACTACGGGTGAACCCGTCCACCCCGGAGCGTTTTAACGAAATGATCGTTCTATCATCTCGAGGCGAAACGCAGAGACTTAGGACGATACAAATCTGCGTATCAAGCTCCACCTAGGCCCGTACGAAACCGACACAAAACCGCAAGGCACTGGGAATTTTTAAACCCAGCGGGCCTCATCGCACCCGTACTCCCAGATGCGGATCAGATTCCTCCGATCCCCCGTCTGGTCACAGGTCCGAGGTCTCTTGCGCGATCCTCTACCTCCAAAGCGGCATCCCTAACTGGGATGTAGCGGATACGGGGCGGCCTTTGCTCGGCAACTCTTACCCGAAATCGGATGGCCCTCACTTCATATCTATGGATAAGCATTAGAGGTACCTACTTACCACCGCTGTCTTAAGAAGAGTACACTTCTAAACTCCTTCAGAATCAGTCAGTGACAACACCTGACGACAATCAGTGTGCGCCAGCTGTCCAGGTCATGCCCGAGTTCCCGTCCTCGGGTCAGCCGCACAGCGGGTTCGCCGGGTTGGTCCCTCTTCGGGGAGGCTCCTGAATAGGAGCTGCTCCGCAAGCTGGGCCGACCAAAACATAACGGCCATTAATTAACGAGCACTGTGGATGGTCGGAAACATAAGCCGATAATAAGGAATTGAAAACTATAGTAGAAGCGGATCCAAACCACGTTAGAGTTAGCAGCAGCCTTCGGTGTAAGTGACAAAATAATATTAATTCATTTGCGTCAAATTGTAACAGTGCAAAAACTCGAAAAGTGGGTACCGCATAAATTGAGTGAACCCTATCAGCAAACCCACGTCAAGTGCTGCGTACAAGTGCTGCGACACAACCGATACAATGATAAGAGGATTCTGAATCGTATCGTCACTTGCGACTGGAAACTCTCCGTCACCCACCGTATTCTCCAGACCTTGCTCCAACTGATATACATTTTTTTCGGAATTTAGACTACTTTTTTTAGAAAAAAAATTCAATTTCTATTAGGCAGTCATAACCGCCTTCAAAGAATTCATTGATTCTCGCTCCCAGAAGTTTTTTTTAACAAAGGCGTCAATTGACTTCCCATACAATGCAAAAGTGCATCGATAATATTGGTACATATTTCGATGGATTAAATTAATTATTTTCAAAAAAAGAAATCGTTCTTCTTTTTCGATATAGAATGGCAATTTCATATGTAAGGACATAATTTTAAATTATACGAGGTTGGATAAAATGATAGGACATGAGTGAATGTTTTGATATTTTTCCTGAAGTGAATTAATTAAACACAAATACTTTTTTTTGCTTGTACAATTACACAAAAAAATTATAAAAATATCTTTTTAAGATTTTGAGTTCTTAGTTGACCATCTAAAAATATGAAAATCTAGTAGATGACCATAGTTTGCATCAGTACTTGACCATCCAGATAGTTAAGTTTAAATAGGGTTTAAGTTATTAAATAACAGGCAAATTAGGCACTTAGTATTTTACTTCAAACAGAGCATATTAGAAGAGAGAACAGATCATATTAGAAGTTACACCCCTCGTTGAGCTGATCTTTTTGGCTCAGCTATTAAAGCAACTACTGCTTCACGCGGGTAATCAAGCACGTCTTTACGTTCCGGCCATTTCCACAATCGACGCTTTTATTGATGAGATTGTAGCTCTTTCCTCCATCGCTTTTAATACTTTTCCTGGGCAAAAATTATTTTCGTACTGAAATATGACAAATTAACCATTAACTATTTTGGGAGCGCTTCAGAACCACGACGTTAGATTCTTGGTAATGGTCAAGGTTAGTTTCTGATTCCTTTACACTTTCTGCTGGAGAATCCTCAACCCGCTTTATTTTTGCAAGTTTTTTTTTATAGAGCCTTGAATTGCTTTAACGACTCCTCTTCTCTTTTTTTATGTTGTTGTTCAGCAGATTTTTTTATTTTTATCCGTTTAAGATCTTCTTTTTGCATGAAATTACTTTGTAAATATTCCTGGTAACTTTTACCCGAAATAATAGCAGGCATTCTTTCTTTTAAGCGTGTTTTAGGTGTGTCCCTTTGTTACTAGTTTTGTGAAAGAAATGCTTCTTAAATGGAATTGGTGCATTAGCAGGTATAGGATCGGTAGAAGTTCCAGCAATACTGTTGACACTGGAATTTAATCTGTCAGCAACAGAGTTGGTTAATAGTTCTGGTATCTTTTCTAGCAGACCGTCAGGAACTATGATGGTTGATTGCTCTAGTGCAGTTTCATGCAGACCGGCAGCGACACTAATGGCTGACAGGCCCGACATCACCTCAAGCAGCGCTGATGGCTGACGGCTCCAGTGTAGTTTCAAGTACACCGTCAGAAACACTAATGGTTGACGATCCCGGTATCGGCTCTAGCAGACCATCAGTAATGATGGCGGATGAAGTACATCCTTCAAAATCCAGATCATAAAACTATGTGGTCTAAGTTATCAAATGTGGTATCTAATGGTCCAACTTCTTCCAATATAGAATCATTAACGATTCTGTCCAATCATTGCAGTATTTCCAGGTCATCTGTAGTTTTTGCCATAAATTAAACAATGAGAAATTAATCGTATCCCTAAAGCATTTGCCTAATGTTGACTGAAAAGCTTGAAGATTTTCAGGATTTATAATACCGTTCAAAAACTGAAGCCCTGAATGTTTACTGTTGTCCTTTTTTTGTCCATTTAAGAAGCATGTCTTTCACAAAACTAGTAACAAAATGGACACACCTAAACACGCTTAAAAGAAAGAATGCCTTCTATTGTTTCGAGTAAAAGTCACCAGGAATATTTACAAAGGAATTTGAAGCGAAAAAAAAGATCATAAACGTAAAAAATAAAAGTAAAAGCATCTTTAGTTTTTACCTTAAATAAAAGTAAAAAAAACTGCTGAACAACAACGAAAGACAGAAGAAAAAGAGGCAATAAAGCAAGTCAAGGCTCTAGAAAAAATAAAGCTTACAAAAATAAAGCGGGTGAAGAAAAATCTCCACTTCTCTTCAAGTTCTAACTCAGATGCTGAGAATTCTCCAGGAGAAAGTGTATAGGAATCAGACACTGACCCTGACCATTATCAAGAATTTAACGTCGTGGTTCTGAAGCGCCCCCAAAGAGTTGATGGTGAATTTGTCATATTTCAGAACGAAAATAAATTTGACCCAGGAAAAGTACTAAAAGCGATGGAGGAAAAAGCTACAATCTCATCAATGAAAGCGAATGGTCGATTCTGGAAATGGCTGGAACGTAAAGACGTGGTTGATTACCCGTGTGAAGCAGCAGTTGCTTTAACAGCTGAGCCAAAAAAGATGAGCTCAACTGGATGTCTATGATGTTCCAGAGATACATTCCTCTATGTATGGAACTTCCAAGCTCTGTTCTCTCTTCTAATATGCTCTGTTTGAAATAACATTCTAAGTATTACTTAATTTGCCTGTTATCTAATAACTTACACACTATTTAAACTTAACTATCTGGATGGTCAAGTAGGTATTGATGCAAAATATGGTAATCTACCAGATTTTCGTATTTTTTAGATAGTCAACTAATAACTCAAAATCTTGAAAAAGTTTTTTTTTGTGTTTAATTAACACACGTTAGAAACCATATCAAAACATGCACTCAATGCATTCAGATAAAAATAAAGGGTAAGCATTAAACATTCAAAATTCTGCCCTTTAAACGGTCATCTACCTACTGGTGCTCTTACCAACTTTACGAAAGTTATTGACTGTCGTTAAGGTCGACTGATTGGCGGAACTAAACTTAGAGGCACGAATATACTAAAATAATTAGGCTTCTTAGCGTTATATTATATATAAGACAATGTACTGAGACACATAAAAATGTTTTACAAACATTTTATAAACGATAAATAAATTATTTTGGACAATATGTCGATATAAAGCACAAAGTATGCTATGTCATATAATGTTTATAATATAAGTTTGAATAAAAACATTCAAAATCGAAATTTTAAAAAAATGTTGTCTATAAATCTTACAATAAAGTTATCGATTTTTGAGACAGTGGTAATTCTTCCTGTAGATCATAGCAGATCCCTAGATAATTTAGTCTTACTATTCCCACATTATTGTGTTGCTATATGAATATGTTTCTCCCGAATAATTTCTACTCTTTTCGACCAGACTGTGCAGCTGTCGTACAATCAATACGGTGTAGTCTTTAAAGATAGCCTCTGGTTATTCGTCATGGTTGCTTTTCTCCTGAATTCATTACAGACATAAATTAGCTAGTTACGTAGCTAGTTTCATTCAAATTATAACTTGGCCTCGCTCAGTCGAGCGAGGTAGCCTATCGCGGGTGGCTTTTGGGAATATTCATTGCATACCTTGCTTTTCAGTAAGAAACCACTTACAAAGTAAGGCTTTCTTTGCGCTGGAAAATTGCCCATTAGGTATTCATAGCGTCTGTTTATGAGGCCCGGCTGAAACATAATGACGATGATTTAAACATGAAATTAACCTGCAAGAAAACGTTTTACCTATTGAGTAGGACTTTGATTATTTAACATGTATGCATAGGTATTAAAACCTTTATAAAATTATAAACTACGTAAGTGAGGGCCTAGTGACAACTAAACAGCTTTAATTCTTTGTAAAGCAATTACAGCACTTAAATATACTAAAATCAGTATAAGAGTGGATCTAATAACCAGTATTAGGGTTTAGACCAGCTTTTAGAGTTGAGCATAGCAAATAAATCCTAGCTTTTTGAAAACAGATCATTTTTAATGTGGGCGCGTCCTTTTGAAATTCATTGCATACGGAACAATGCGCGTATCTCTTCAGGAGACAATAATCGCGTGACTGAAATATAAAAGCCCCTTTTGCTACTTCTATGCGACATATGGTTTTATAACGGTCATATTAAAACTAGTATGACTATATTCGTAATTTATAAGCGTAACATAGCTCAACAAATGGTAATAAAAACTATATTTTCGTTGGTTCAAAAGAACCTTTAATGGGAAATGTAGTAGTTTGGGTAATGTAGTAGGGTAATGTGGTAGTTTAAAAAAAATCGTCTGTTTTAAAGCGATTACACTACCCTTATCCGACTAAAAGGCTTATATAGCTAAAAGGCTGTATAACATAGCTGAATAAGTGCTATGTCGAGAAGCAATTACTCGCTCGTTATATAAAAAAGCTTGGTAAAATTTTATACGGCCAAGTGCGCGCGTATGCGTCAATAAGAAGTGTTCGATAATAGCCTTACAAAATCAACGGTAATTGAACAAATGAAGAAAATAGATACGTGAGGTAAATGAATCAAACGCAATTAGAAGCGGGGAACCCGTTTCAGAATATAGCGAGTCCTTTGCCGTCAATCATTTTTCTCTAGTTCTGGTTGATAACCCTCAGATGCGGTTTCTAACAGACAGACGAAAGGACGAATAGACTCATCGTATAAGACTTTTTTTTTTGAAAAATGGTAAATAGTGCCCAAAATAAACTCGCCCATAATTATCCGCTCAATCTTATAACGGCACGATGGTCAGATGTTATTTTCCCAGATTTCGGCGATTCCTCGTAGTTCGATTATGATTGGATGTAGATCAGTATGAATTGGAATGAAAAGCCCGGCAACCATAACATTTATACAATTTTAATACGTTTTTATTAGGTCGCTTTCTTGTTTGTCTTTTTGTCTGTTTTGTCTGTTTTTCTGTTTGTCCGGTGTCTATACAGACACCGGACAAAATTGCAATCGATTTTAAACCAACTTCCCGATATCCGATCATGCCGAAATTTTGCACACACCTTTGGTTCTGGAAACAATACAATACTGTATAGTTTCAGTTCCATTGATTCGAATTATTAATAAAAATTAAATAAACAGCGCCACCTAGCAGTGACGGTCCAAATTACGCTGCGCGCAAAGAGTAGCGTTGCTTAGCGGCGGAGGTTGCTAGGCAACGCGATGCCTTCATTGCTAACATTAAAAAAAGATTCGTTCGGCTGTAAAATACATTAAAATGCAGTGAACATTTATTGTAATGACACTAATCTGTATTTAGGTATTATTTTGTAAACTTAGTGAATTAAATATACGTATCGTAAATAAAAAATAATTGATTTCCAGTAAAGTAATTAGTCTTCCAACATATATAATTATAATACTAATAGTGAATAGTGCATTAGTGATAATTTCTACAAAGAGAATCGGAAGCAGAATCGGAAGCGCATTAAGTCGTTGCATGGATTAAGAATACAGAAGCTCGATTGCTCAAAGCTCAGTGGCAAGACACCGTGCAATAAAGACGCAATGAAGGAGATGGACAGAATGTGCCGACTAGGGCCGCCAACACCATAAATGAGTCATATATTTAAAAATATTAACTAAGAAGAATCTGACATTAATTTATTTTAATATTGAAATAAAATCTTATAATATTAATTATCCTTGTTTCTTTGCTTTATATTGCAGGAAAATAACAATTAAACATATTGCTATAATATTGGTAGGTAGGTATAACAATGTCTATTTCATATATAATCTGGTGAAGAGAAACTGATATAAACCTGAAATTTTCCACATGTCTCTGTCAATCTCATCAAGATGTTTAAATCGATTGCAATATTTTATACACACAAGAATAAAAAGCAGAAAATAATTATTTAAATAATAAATATATTTTAATTAACCACGTTTTTAAACCGGACTAAAAAGTATAAAATATTTTCTCCTAGCCCCATATAAAAAAACGCAAAACGTATGGCGCATCTAATAGATAATGAATTGATGCATGAATAGTTTACAGGTCAAACCTAAGTCACTAACATTTGGGTCCCACGTTTTCATCAATCGCAATTCATTGCAAAAATTTTAAAGCTCCTCAAATCCTGCACGCGGACTTTAAAAGAGCGATACGTTTCCGTATCAGAATGTGTTGATCGACTCCGCCATCTGCCACTTAGTTCATGTTCAAGAAAATATGTGTTCTTGAATACAAGAAACCTAAGGATCAACGATATCTTGTGTTGAGATTTGAGGATACTCGAGCAGTTGACTTTGCTCAAACTTATTTGAGCGATATGCAAATCGTCCAAGACAACAAGATCAGAGTTATAATTTCCCAAATATATAGAAGCCACGGTAGAAGCTGCGCAAGCGACTTCGAAACCGTGACCAGACGTGTGGTCGGAGAAATCGGACCAACTCTGGAAGTAAACGTGCGAGTGGCCTCACAGGGATTTAAAATTCCCAGTGCCTTGCGTTAAGTATTCACGGGCTGTTGGGTCTGCATCTACAAGTCTGCGTTAATCTCAGGGTAATATAGCGATAAAGCTCTTTGAAATATACTGAGGTGGCGGCGGGTTTCGCCCGTAGCTTTGAAACTCACCAACTGACGGTTTGTGACACCAAGGAGTCTGTGAGTGACGTCGAGTAGTCAAATGAGCTAAAAAGTGGTGTACTTTAGATGTACCTACTTTTCGATCATGAAGGATACACCTACAATGGATAGGACTCGGGTTAACACGGTGATGATTATTGATCCTCTTCCTCTTGAGACTTTGAGATTATCGATGCTGCGAGTACGATGGCCACGAAGCTAGAACTGAGACAACGGATGATGCCAATACTTCTCCCACGATCACAATATCACGAATTAGGAGACGCAATTCCTTCTCAAAAATGAAATGTCGATAATTAAAAAATACACAAAAAATTGATGCGAGCCATTCTTCTGTCACATTGTTTTAAATTATGTCGTTTGCTCGTTATATTTTAGCAACACATATTTCTGGTTCCAAATGGTTTCGTGTAGCTTCGGCTTTAATAGCCGCTGTGTGATCTGGTCGTCTCAACTTGCGGGGCATATCCTCTTCGGGAGCCTCCAAGAAAAGGTACCAACCGGTGAACCCGCCGTGCGGCTAATCTGCGGATGAAACCTCGGGTGGAACTGGACGGCTGGCGTACTGGTCGGTTTACCGGCTATGCTGAGACCCGGAGGGGTCTAGGAATGTGTGTTCCATAAGACGCGGGTGGTAAATGTTGACGCAATGTCACCTATCCTTAGAAACGACTCGTTGGGGATCTCCGGTGATTATGTCGAGTAATGGACGCCTCGAGTCCGCGATATTTCCCAGTTACAGAATACCGCGTTGTCACATTCAGTGGAGCCCACGTAAGCGACTTCGAACCCGCTACCAGACGGGAGGTCGGAGAAATCTGACCACATCTGGAAGCGAGGGCATGAGAATACCCCACTGGGTTTGAAAATTTCCAGTGCCTCGTGGTAAGGAGTCGGACTCTCGCGGGCAGTGGCGTATTTGGATATGTGGATTGTCACAATTCTTTAGGCTCATCTCCGGGTGATATAACGATAATGTTCGTTGAAACGCCTCGGGGTGACGGGTTCGCCCGAGTTTGGTCTTAAATTCAACCGTATACATTTTTCTGACTGATGAATGTTTAGTGACATAGTTCTTAGGAAACATACGGTAGCATCTGCTATAACACTGGTTATAAATTTGTAATCTAATCCAATTAAATTTGGCTCATTTTAATTAATCATTATGAGAACATTAAACGCCTGTATTAAATTACACCGGGGGAAAATAAAGCAATTTTCTCAAGATGAAATAATATGACAAAGTGTGTGGGAGGGATGGACGGTTTCTAAGCCTGGGAGTGAGCGAAGCGGCGCGCTAAATGGCCATCGGACGCTTTATGAGAGTGGGGATGTATAAAAGATGGGCCGTTGTGAATTTCAGACGATGTCGTCTCTTTTATGTAACTTGTTGGACATTCATGGTTTACGGACGTTAGGGCGGTGTCGAGATTCACACTCGTGAATCGTCACGAGTCAAGTATTTCTCCAGTTTATAAAGCCAAGGACAAGCGTCCAGTATTTCTACTGTACATAAAATTTTGTAAAATATGATCATCACAATATATTATACATGTTACACTTCATGTGAATAATCGGGGTACTATGAATAATAAGCGCCGATTATCCTATATAATAAAAAGGATGGATTTTTTTTGTCACCTTCAACTCTAAGTGCATGAAGTGAGATAAATATTTTACCAGGTGGAGTGGTTTTTCAAAAGGAAGGGTCCTATGTATAATACATATTATATTATGGCGGTATGATAGCGATGGTCAGTAATTCAATAATTAACCGGTTATTTATAGCCATTTATGGGAATGGCTGTATTTTATTATTTATAGATAAATATGAAAAAGGACAAATATTTATATCTAATACGAAAACGGGTAATTTATCATATATTAAAGCTTATTTTTTTATACAATTAATCGGGTGACCTGAAGAAATTTATCCCACTGTGCCATTAATCGGTTCATTATGATGATAGTTTATTTATTAATAATACTCCTACTTGTATTTTTTTACACAATAAAGACCTATATTGTATTCTGTGATGTTTTGTTTATTGAAATCTTATTGTTTTCACTAATGTTTTGTTATATTAAACCAGTCCGTTCTTAACGAGTTTTATCGCAGCTTTATTGCTGGAATTAATATTTGCAGCGCGAACGTATGCATGCATGCATACAAGTGCGTGCAAGGGTTGTGGGCTCTTTAAAAAAAAGTCATATTTTTACAGGTAAACGAAAAAAATATATTCTCGGTAAGGAAAGTCGCTAGGTGCATTAAAACGAGAGTGCAAAGTCAACAGCCATCTGTGCATGCAGCAGTCTCGCTGCTTCGATCGGACCGTTCGGAGGTATCGCTCCGTTATGCAAGACCTTAGTAGATACTTTTCGCTGTCGTTCCCGAGCAATCTGCTGTGGCCATTTTTTGTCTTCAGCGATTCTACCGAATTATCGATTTTTTCGCAATTCAAGAGGCGTTATTTTTGGGATCAACAAATACACTTAAATCTAAATCCGCTTCTATTCTAGTACCTATATAACAAACAACCATTTTAGATAAAGTTTTGTGCATTCGTGCATTTTGTGCGTTTTTAACACATTTAATGATGATTATATGTAATTCCCATTTGTCATTTGGAGATTGTAATAGATATATTAATATTTATTATATTTCCCGGAAATTTTGTATAATTCTCAATCTCTTATGAAAGAATATCAGTTTTTTGCTACTGAAGTTTTGTTTATGACATTATAATTATTGTACATGTGGTCCAGTTTACTCTACATTATTGTGAACTACAATTACAATTAAATTAAATTAAATGGTTGACAAAAATTGTTTCAATTTATTTCGGCTTGAGCCGTCATCGGTTGACATCTCAATGCGATTTGCTAGATTTATCCTTGTGTATCAATGCTCAAATAAAAATCTGTTGGCTTAATAAATAAATCTAAATCGTACGAAAATTCTTCCTTTTTTAATAACATGAAATATTCGCCGCAGTCAAGCATTTTTCATTTATCAATTATTTGTCAGAGGAATTAATTTCTCCTGGAATTTTTGGTGACATTAAAAAAATGCTGGGAGAAATTCGTCAGAATTTTAAAATTGTTTCGGAAGTTTTGAAATTCGCTAATTAAATGAATACGTGAAAGTACATCGGATCGGTCTTTTTAATAATAACATATTTTTAGCAATGAGGTTTTACTCCACATCTGACCGATTTTTTAAGAACAGTTTTTCAGAAAACAATTTTAATACGTTTCTTTTTCTTTCAGGTTGTTCGGGAAATCCTGATGCAAAGCGTCTTTACGACGACTTGCTGAGTAACTACAACAAATTAGTGCGTCCAGTAGTGAACGTGTCCGATGCGCTTACAGTTAAAATCAAGCTGAAACTGTCACAACTCATCGATGTGGTAAGTGGATTATATACACTTTATTGGCCTATTATATATGCATTCCGAGCAACAGATGACCAACAGAGGAACTAAATAATGAAGTATTGCTGTAAACTTAAGAAAAAAATAGTGAAGCCCAATCGTAATGCATTCTTATCGATATCGATAGTTTGTGGTTTTACCTGGATTTCGCCCCCTATCTTCAGGCCTTTTTCGAAATTTAAAAATAACGATCACAAACCGCAACAACGTTATATTTATTCGATACTTATATTTATTTTTACTATTAATAAATATTGCCAATAAAAATTAAAATATTCATATTTGTAGATGAAAATTTCAAAACAAAGAAAAATTCTACATGATGGCTATTATTACGTATGTAGACGGCAAATGAAAATTTTACGTCAGTTTCCGGCGCTGGTTGCTGGCTGCTGCTAGTAGGCAACTGCCCACCAAGTGGATCCACAAGTGGAATCCTTTTTTAACCAACCAAAAAACTTCCACTTTGTCATTTGCAATAAAAAAAATGGGTGGGTAGTATTGTTACAGTACCGTAATATATTTTCTGTGAAAGCATATTTCGTGGACAACTTTTCAGCACGAATTTTTACTCGGCTCAACTCACATTTTATAGTTCCGCAAGGCCTACCCGACGACGTAAGAACGACTTATATAACCTTTTCCGTTGCGGAGTTATGACTAATTCTTTGGTTCCAAATAGTTTCGTTGCAGCTTGGGCCAGATGGCAACTTTTGTCATCTCGGTCAGCCCAACTCACGGAGCAACTTCTATCCCGGAGCCATCATGAAGATGGACAAATCGTAGAAACCGCTGTGAGGCGGATCTGTGGACGAAACCTCGGGCGGATCTAAGCGGTTGATGCACTGGTCGATTTACCGGCCATATTACTCAATCGGCAGAGACCCGGAGGGGTTTGGAAAAGTATTTTCCTTAAGATGCGGGGGTAGTTTTTGACCTGGTGTCACCTATTGTCAGAAACGATCCGTTGGTCACCAGATCTCGGTTGGCATTCCGAGTAAAAGATGCTTCGGATCCGCAATATTTCCGAATGACAGTATGCTGCATATAAGACGTCAGGTAGAGGCCAGAGATTTCGAACCCGGGTCGAACCCGGGTCCGGGCTGGCTTCTGACGGGCAGTGGCGGAGCTTGAAATGTGGATTGTGCTATACACAAGTTCTGCGCTCATTTTGAGGTGACACATGGTAAAGTTCGTTGCAATGCCTCGGGATGGCGTGTTTGCCCGTAGCATATATCTCAAAAGCAAACCTGATTCTTTGGTCACATAAGGTAAATTTCGAGACGCCTATCCGACGTCTCCCCTGCACGCTTATATAAGCGGACAAACACGAAAGTTGTCGCACGCAGACACAATTAGCAACGGGCGATGGTCAATTTTGGAATATACATGCCAACATGCCGCAACCTTGGACCACGAGATATATTAAAATATTTGCGGAAAACAAAAGCGTTTAGTCGCTAACTAACATCGCTAATATCTCTAATTTGCGGGATCTATGTAATGGACCTCTTTTAAAGACTTTTTCACGTCAATAAAATTAATTGTGATAGGTATATGCACATATGTGCATAATAGTACTTCACTTAAGAGTTATTAACACAACGGCACGATTTATAATATTGCCACCAAACATGGCAAACATTTATCACATCCCCTCCATAAAGTGATGCATAAGTTCCTGCCTCGGTTTTTCCGCGCAGGGGTCAAAGTGAAAAACAAATAAATTACAGTAAGGTATCTATATATTTTTATTTGAAGCACTTCACTATACAATATGGAAATGAATGTTAAGAATGTAGAAATGTTTGAATTCTAACAAAATCATCAAGTAAATTGATTAAAAATGTATTAAAATTCGCAATCCTAGTCAATGTGAAATTTTTTCCAGAAACCTATGCTTTCTCGTTGATGTCGACGGGCTTATATATGTATATTTATATATATACTTATATATGT
>JAOPUG010000276.1:14928669-14939190 GCA_027564375.1 Micropterix facetella | reverse complement strand
AAACACACACCTTGTACAAATAAAGTGGTCCGTTTATATGACAGCTCCCATTTTGACCATAGGTACGGAACCCTAAACCTAATCAGTTCTTCTCGTTAATGATTATAACCTAATGACGAAAGAAATTTGAAATCAAGGCACGTCTAAAAATGTCGTTTCAAAGTCGCCCATTTCTACGACGGCTCTCATTTCTATGGCAGGTACTTAAAGAACCCTAAATCTAATTCAATCATCTCATTAACGGAACAAACCTACTGGCGATAGAATTTATGAAATCAGGCAAAGCGTTCTAGAGTTATTGCTCGCACAAACACGTCAAAATTTCCGTTTGTATGGCAGGTCCCACTTTGTAAGTACGGAACTCTCGTTTAAATCTATTGAAAAGTAAAAAGTTATATTTGTAATGGGACAATGCATTCTTTAGTTATCGTGCGCACAGCCACGCTCACTAAAGAGGTCCGTTTTAATGCCAGCTTCCATTTCTATCGTAGGTACGGAACCCAAGAAGACAAAACAAGTATTCCAATTGACGAATAAAATCTATTACCGAAATACTTTTTGAAATGGGACTATGCGTTTTCGGGTTATCGTGCACACAAACGAACATACAAACGCACAAAAACAAGTACAATGAAAAATCTCCCCTCCCCCGTCTGGGGTTGTAGAATTCGCAAATCTTCTATTTTATCCGCCAAATATTATGTTTGTAGATAAACCTAATCACAACCCTTTAATTTCAACTCATTCTCTGATGGCCCGCGAGTCACCCGGGTGCTTGTCGAAAAACCTACTAACATCGGAAAACCCGTAAACAAGTTACCCTTACGACGCGCTTTAGCTATAAAGCGGAAGTTGGGAGGAAAGGACTCGCCTCGGGGGAGCTTGGAGGCGTGTTAAGAGAACCCTGATTTTTTTTATATTCCCTCATATGATACATAGCGAGAGCTCAAAGGGCAAATGGTGCGGGGTTCATCCCATTTAACACTGTCATGTATAACTTGACAGATTGCCCTATATAAATCATGTGTGCCCAAATAACTAATTCCTGAATATATATATTTTATGTATACATATAGTGGGAAACAAATCGATGAGTGTGGATACAGGATGACTGGCTATCCTCAGCCTCATGTCTGAGCCTATTAGAGAATTGGTGAATCTTGTAGACAACTGCTCCTTGGAGCCTTTTATAGAACTGCTCCTTTCTATTGACGGATATCTGGCCCATAATCATCCATATATTGGTATCCGGATGTACCCACTAGGCCTGCCTGTTGGGTTTTCCTAATGTACTCTATTTGAGTTAGGCTGTCATCTTGAGATATCTTTACACTGTCTTACACACTGGCCACTCTGTCTTACAAGGATTCTCTTCATTTAGTTGTTCTCTAGCGGTTGTCCGTTTCTTGTCACTAGCCATTTGACTAATGGCGGTTCTCTAACAACCACGAGTTACTATTTTGGTTGGCAAAAAATGGCACTTGCAACATTTGCTACCTTTTAATGCTGTTTTGGACTACCCTATGTAGTAGCAGCGTTTTAAAGGAACATTAGAATATGTATTTATTTTTAGCACTAAAAATATTAGAGGTTATGGCAATTGAAAAAGACGAAAAGGGGTGAATGAATCAGCTCATGAATTTTAATGAAAAAATGTCTTATAATAGAAATCACAAATTTAATAATAGACAACTGTGTCATCCCCATAGAACTTCCATGGACCTTGTGCCTTATTCTGATGCAACGGAAGAGGATGCCTTTGCTAATTTTTTTTCCTTCATTTTTCTTTGGTGGCTTCACGAAATTGAAGTATTAATTTTGTTGTAGTAATAGCACGTAATAATGGCTCATTTTGGAAGGTAATCAATTAGAATAATTCTTTTAGCATCTCAGAATACTGAAGTCATAATAATCTTTCCGGCGGATGGTTGGACGAGAAATCGGGGGTTTGGAGAACGTATGCTTCCACTGCATACTTTGCTTTTTAATCTCGGGATCAAGGTGACCCACGTTTCGTCCATAGTTACATAACGATCCAAAAAAAAACCAGTCTCTCTTAAAAATGTCAAGAAGCCTCTTACATATTCCTATAATTGTCCTCTTTTGCATGGCAGTCAACATTCTGGAGACCCATTTCGTCGATATGTTTTCATGTCCAAAATGTTCCTAAAATATTTTGAACTGTACCATGCGACAGTCCTACTTCTTCTTCTATGTTCCTTATCTTGGTTTTTATATATTCCATTACGATTTTATGCACTTTTTTCTCAGTATTGACGATTAAACGGGCTTCACCGCCATGCTCATATTCATACAAATTTCTCCCAGACTTAACCCGCCGCTATTTATATGCAAATATACAGCTATCAATCTATATTCGGAGAATATAAAAAAAAGTGTTCGTATATCATTTGCACCTACCACAACAAGAGGTAAGAGTGTGTGAGTAGGTGAATCTCATAATAAACATACGGCGAAATGGCGGCGGGCAAATGAAATATCCAAGCTCCAATATTTTCTCTTTTCATTCTCTAGTATCAATCAATTGTCTTATTTCCAAGCTCCACGATCTTCGGCTTTGCGATGAAAACATTCTTCTCACTGCTCTATGTGGCTAATCCGGTTCAATTTAACCTCCGTATCTTCCAAATCGGCTGCATAACAGCATCATAATATTTAGAATTTAGGTTTGACTCTATATGTTCCTCGGCTACTAACATTACTTCACTAACATTATCATAGCGCTTTAAATCAAAGCTAGTGCCCTCTGTCAATCGCGTCTAAAACTACTCTCCTTGAGAACTCTTAAAGTAAAACGAAGCTCTTAAAATTAAATAATTCGTAAAAATTAATTACGAGTTGTTTTTTTAGTGCTTACTCAAATTTTGCTTATACATGGAACTTGCAGTAGACAGATTGATCAATCAGTCAACGTCGAAAAGTCAGCGAAGTTTAGTGGGCCGTTTGACTTCCTGAAGCGGCCGCGGTGCCACGGTCAATAACTCGCCTGAAAAACACAACAGTCAAGAGTCAAAGCGAATCAAGTGCACGTATCTGTTAATGGCGGCAGTGCACGAATCGTGTTTTTAGGCGCTTGCATGCGAAATGAAAGCGGCTGGGCGGGCTAGGCGGGTGCGGGCGGCGCGGCATCGACCATTACTTAAAAAAAACATTAAGATAGGCCGCAACGGTAATGTTTCATAAGCTCAGAGATAGCAATGAGTCATTGAGTGACTCATTGCCAATGAGTTTAAATATACTATCGATAGGATTCGATTACTTTAAGTGAAAAATGTAGAGGTACGTGGACCATAACTAAAAGATCGGCAATAAGGACACACGTTTTTTTTTCTTTACGAATTACCATCCATTAATGCGATATATTTTTGTATTCACATGAACTGTGTTAAAACAGTAATTTAAAACCGAAGTAGAGGCTATTTTGATTGCTTGAACAGCTTATTTAAGGCCTCGCAACACCTGACCACGTTAATAAATTTTGATTTCCGAGATTGTAAAATGATAATTGAGAATTAGGCCAGGAGTGAACGGAGGATAGATCAGCTCGATGTTTTTCTGCTCCAAAAGTTTTCTATTTTTCGAGCAGTGTGAGAACTCGCATACGTGGTGTAGATTATGCGACGTTTCGGATTACCCCTCGAAAACGCATGTAGATTATGCGACGTTTCGGATTACCCCTCGAAAACGCATAGCTGTGTACTAATCTGAGGTAACTGTTCTTCGTTCATGTATGGAAAATATAGCAACGTGTCGTGATTTTAAAGCAAATGAAGCGACCGTTTTCTTCTTTTGTAGGCTTAAGATGACTTTCCTAGAACCAAACTGCTGGGTCGATTGACACTTCATTTTGCGCTCATGTGAATATATTCTCAATTCACAATCACATGAGACGATGCTAATAACAGCATTAGATATTACTCATTTGAAGCGTTGCAGAGTAAATTGGCACCGATTAACGCGAGTCGACTTTTGATATATGTATATAGCTATGACAGAAACGGTTATTTTAGCGTGAGATTTGAAGCTTCTGACGTTTCGGCGAAGCTACAATCGCCGTTGAAACAACGACAACGGCGACATCGGTTGTTGTAGCATCGCCCAAACATCGGGTGATTCAAACTTCACGCGGTAAAATCCGTTTTGTCTTGCGACGACGTCGACAGCGATGTCGACAGCCTTGTATTACAGATAATTTGATAGACTTGTGAATAATACGCTGCTAAGGTAGGCACGTCCACGTTACCTTTCTAAATACTAGCGATTTAGAGTTGTTAAACTTAGTAAAGGTGTGCAATCTCAGTGAGACATTATTCTTGAGATAAACCTCTTCGATAGTTATGATAAATTATGGAGCGGAAATTTGCTCGCGTCAATTCCATTTTCGACACGTCAATTTCTTACTGTCATTGTTGTCTCTCTATACCATGTTTGTCTGTAAACGGCGTTTTGTTAATTAAAGACTACTGTTAGCATAGCAGTATGATTAGCAGCCATAGTTTATTCCGAAGTAGTAGATACCCGATCATTTCGGTGTGCCGTAGTCTACTTCACAATTTTTAGTAACAGAATTATATAATCAGAACAAATATGCTGAATATGGGACAAAGGAGGCAACTACACATAGCATCGTATGTTCTGAAGGTTGTACGGTCTGAGGAATCACGATATCTACATTCGATGTTAGTATGGCCCCTACTCTGCATGTGAAATCCACACTAGCACAACTGTATCTTTCTGTCGTACCTAAACATAAGGCCTCAAGTTTTCAGAGGCATTTTTGCTTATTATGCAGCTATTGTGTAGAATCGTCCGGGAGCGACATTGGGGCCCAGTTATATACCTATATTTAAATAAGTGTTTAAAAGTATATTGCTGTCAAATGACTCATAACAAATAAAACGTGTTGTTTATTTAAGATACCAAATAATTACATGAATAAAACATGACTTGTTTTGCTGTTTACTTTATTTTATTGGGCTCTCGAACCACTTCGTTTAATGTTAATTCATTTGAGTAATTACTCTTCTTGAAATGATAATTTCATGATCAAGTAAAAGCATAATTCCTTAATGATTGATAAAAGGTCGGCGAAACGTAAATTCCTAATTCAATATTATAATATTCATTTCATGAACTGAGGACATAAAATCACTGTATATAGAATATAAAATGTCATTTATTGCAATCACGCGAGAATCAAGCTATGTAATTAAAAGTTAACGTTTATTAAAATATCTACGATAAAAGCTTACCACAATATAACTTGAATCCTTATAGAGGCGTCATTGGCATCATTAGTTAGATCATTTTTCTAATGAGCGGTGAGTTTTATTACGGGAATTTTAATCTCCGGGTTGGCTTACCCCACTGGTCTTATTTGATTTATCTATGCGTAGAATGATGGTAAGTCGGAAGCGGTCAAAGGAGGCAAAGTATCAGTCATCCCCAACGCCTGCCGGTTCCCTCGTCTTAGGTGGTGGTGAATAGTAGTCCATCGGGGTGCTCCGGCTTGGTGTCGCCTCGTAAATGGGGGTCTAATGGGGCTGGTCAGCTTGGGCCCTAATGACCAAATCCGTGATATCATGGTCGGCCTGACTCACAGCTAAACACTCATCTGGTAGCTTCCAAGAAGAGGGACTAGCCCGGTGAACCCACTGTGTGGCGGATCTAGGGGAACACCTCGGGCAGTCCTGGATGTCTGATTACTGGTCGCATTACCGGCTTTTGCTCAACAACCTTCCCGAAGAGGTATCATCTGTATCCCGTGATGCGGTGACATAGTCAGAACCCATCAATATCCTGGTAATGCTGTGACATAGGTGAACACTTCGGACGGATAGATATCTGATGCACTGGCCGGTTTGCCGGCCCTTGCTCAATAACGAATATTTAGGTGTGCAACTGCTATGGGCGAACCCGTACATCCCGGAGCGTTTTACGATATTTATCGTTCTATCACCCCGAGGCGAAACGCAGAGACTTTGTACGTGGGGGGGATTTAAACTTCAACCTGTCGAACACATATCTCCGAAACGGGTCCAGATGGGAAATTGAAACTCATGTGATCTACTCCCTCAGGAAATAAAAATGTAGGTAAGTATGTGAAAACAATGTTAAATCCCGGAAAACGTTTCCGTATTTTAACGGACGGTACTACTATATGTTTAATGCACCAGTCAGATAAAATAATTATAAAAAAATAAAATTAATTGTTTAAAATTCGGTTTAACGGAATTTAAGTAAGAATCAGAGATTAAAAAGAAAAAATAGGGATAAAAGGACGATTGTGTGTTTCACAACAGCTACATTAGAATTCCTGTAACGACGAATCTACATCAGTACTTCCTCGTCTTCTATATATAAACCGACAAATAAATTAGCATTTACTTTTCCGTTGAGTTACGGAGTTCCTTGCATGGCCGGTGATATTGAAACCACAATGGATGAGAGGCAACAGCTGTCGCCTACTTTCTTTCTATTTCCAGCGAACCTAATAGAGATGGTCACCTTATATATTCGTGCGATATGTTGCTATGCAAAAGTAACGAATATTACCGATTATGTAAATGAGTACTAACTGTGATGACTGCGCGGCGACCCAGTCTACATTCAAATTAGGCATGTTGAAATTGCCACTGTCGGTCACTATTACTAGTACTCGGCATTTTAGGTTAATGGCCCAAAATTCAAATATGAAATACTTTTATGTGACTTTTAGCGCTGCGCCTATGTAGCACGCTACACGCGGTACTTGTAATTATTTAATTAGCATTATGTACGCAATTACTTTATAAATATGTGTTTTTTTTTATATTAAATAAAGATGTTTCCCCAACGGTAAAAAAAGGCTGCTTCAATATTAAAATTAGAGTCCTTCCTGGAGTTTCCCAATATTGGGTCCATGCACATACGAAACCAATACATATAACGGAGGACTCGACAGTGCAATGCATCATTAACTGAAATATGATTTTTTTCCTTATTCTCAAGATAAATAGGTACTTATTTGTTGTGTTTTTTCTTCTTGCGTTAACATATGGCAAACACAGATTCAAAGTGTACAAATTGAATCCTATTGGAGAGATTTCGTCGGTTTGCCCGGATATGTTACCATTGATTATCTCGGCTTTAATCGTGAAATTTGGCATAATCATAGAACTTGCTTGACTGCAAGGAGACAAAAGTAAATATTTGTGAATAATTTTAGAACAAAATTACTTATAATATTTTATGGAAAAGATACAATATTGCAATTACTCTTATTAATACGATCTATTCGTCCATAGATATGACTATTTGCTATAGATATGATAAAACTAGTCCATAGATATGATAAAACTAAACTGTGAAAAAAAATTGTAACATTATCAAAAATATTTTTAAATTAATTTTCCTCAAAGTGTATGTAGGTAAGACTAAAACTAAAACTCTCGGCACGAGAGTCAAAGTCGGACTTAATCGGCTATATTTTTTATTATAAATCGTTGGGCTATCCCAAATGAGGCGGAATCTACTAATCCCTAAATCCGTTCAGTGTATGACATGGATCTTCTAGGTTTTTTTAATACTAATGCGGCCTCTAACCGCACTTCGATAGGTGTACACGTACATACGCATGGAATTAATTCGCTTACCCCGCGCAAAGCAGACATGCCACGTCGCGCTACCTGCAATTCTATCGACGTATTGTACCGCGTGTGAGGAAAGTTAATATGGGAATGGATCGATTAGACGCCACGTTCACCTGGAAATCCACCTGAGATTCGACCTTTTGTGTAATTTTCGAAAATTTTCATTACACTATTAGTTAAGATGTTATTATAATTTTGAACTCTTTATTATTATTGTAAAACTCTATTATTATTGTAAATCGCCTATTTCTACTCTATTCAAAAACTAGATAATTAGATAGGGGTAGGGTAAGGGAGGCCAAAATGAATGGGAAGTTAAAATAACGGCAAACCTTCCCTCTTCACACAGCACATATCGATAGTATAGAAAAAAGCCGTTGACTGATGACACTCAGTTTGATTGTGTAAACGCAGTGCTGTGTTTTGCGCACTTCTTAATAAAAAAAGTCGTCATTTTTCGAAACATGATTTTTCAGTAAAAACTCGTAATTTTATTATGTAGTTCTAAATTGTATTATATTGTAGTTCTTATTCATTATGTTTATTTTATAGATTTCTTTTTGTATGATGATGAGATTTTGCAATATTTTGAGAGAAAAATATGTCTTATATTCGGATACCAGTCAGGTAAAACGGAAACTTTTTAAATGAGTGCAATATGGAAAAAATCAATTAAAGGCCTAAGACACAGGAGGGCTTTACAACGGTTTTGTTTGTATTATTTACCAATTTCAATAATCCATTTCCGTTATATCACGTAAACATGTTTTGTCATATTGCTATTCATAGCTTTCCAATTGGCGTACACTTAATTAAAATAAATCGAATACATCCAATATTTTACTAATCATTTTATTTCATTTTAATCTTTTGTACTTCAATTGGTTTTAGGTTTAAATTAAACAATTAAAACACTTTCCATCGGTGGTTAGGTAAAATGAATTTGTCCAGTCTGGATATTGTAATAGAGGTTCGTAAGTAGGGCACTTTTACATTCATCGAAAGCTTTTGTAGAATTTTCGGTAATTTCTACTTTCCTACCTTTCTTTAGACGTTCTCTCAAGGGTTGACATTTTTGACATATTATTAATAAATGTTCTATAATAGCCTAAAGTCCAAGGAAAGATTGTATTTCTTTATAGGTTTTCGGTATGGGGTAATCTCTTATAGCTTTTATTTCTGTTTATTTGCTTTTATTCCTTTGAATTTATTTCATTCCCTAAATACTCTAATTCTTTTTTAAACATTTCGACATTTGACTCTCTTAATCGCTGAAATACTTTCGTTAATTTTTCGTAATGTTATTTTAGGCTTACATTTAAAATTATTATATCTAAATATAATAAATAAGTTTCTGGTTGTAGATCTCTTACGACGTTATCCATAATTATTTGGATAGTAGTTGGGTTGTTCTTTGAACAAATTGGGACTCTCAATGTCCTCTAGTTGTGCTAAAAGCGGTTTACTCCTCATTTTTTAGATGCATTTATCCAGTCGCTCATTTTCAGGCCAGTAAGTGTTTAAAGCAGCCACGACCCACACCACTTCCCTCCCCCTCCTCCTACCCTATTCCTAATATCGCATAATTACCTAATTATTTTTCTTAATTTTTATTGTAAATATTTAACTGGCATCGTTATTTATAAGTAAAATGGAGATATTTATCTTTGTAATAGCCGTTAGGTTTCTTAAAAATATTAAATTAATATTAAAATAAAATTTCCTTGTGATGTATTAAAAGCGATCCATGAATTAGAAACAATCCCTGTCCTATTCCGGCCGAATCAGACAGTCTGCCTTTAGATAGAAGGAAGGTCGGCCGAAGTAGTCGGTTAATGTAGTCGAGTCGAGTCGGCCTCTTCGCTTCTGTTTATGGGGGCGAGAGTAATTAGAGAGAGAGAGATATAGAAATGGAGGGCAGAGAGAGCAAAGTTCGGTTGATTCTCCGTTTGAAGTTTGTCTTCGTGTTTTGTGTTCCACAATAAGTTCAAAGCAATTATTTCGATTGAAAAACATCTCGGCCTTGGATGTTCCAACTGCACGGCAGCGATACCAGGCAATGTTTAATGCTATTCACCTTTGTGGAAGTTCTGTATTGGGATAAGATTTGGAGGAAGATGAGTTACACGTTTTGTAAAAGTAGAGGTTTGTTACTTGTGCATTTCATTAAACTTCGCTGATCGAAGGTGATAAAGATTAGACTCGATCCTAAATACAGCCGATAATGACCTATTCGCATCTGCGTTACCTAGTTTGAATATATGGGGTTGATCCAATAACATACTGTGAAAAAAGGAGGAAAGGGAGCAGAAATTTGATTTAAGAAATTTATTATTAAGATGTGATCGGCACGTGTAAAAGTACCTACTATTGGTAATAAGAACTACAACTGTCATTGAACTCGTGGATGCAAAGGTATCAAGGATTGCCACTGCATAAGCGGTGAAAATATAAAAATAAGAATTGAAGGGAAAATGATGAGGTGAACTCAACACGCCTGATCTTATTTTCTCTTATTGACGTGTGAGAGCGGGGGGAAAGGAAAGACTAAAAATTAGTAATGATTATGAATTAAATATGTAATTGAAATTATTTTCGATTTAAAAATAAGCTTCCAATTTAATAATGAAATAAAACTACGTAAACCAAACAATTTATTGAAGATTGCGCGAAGATATTCTGAGAAAGGAGGCACATATAGGCGGATAATAAAAAATAGAAGTGTTAGCCGTAGCAGTCGAACATATGTATGTAGAATCAATCGTGAACGCTGGTAGTCTGAAGACTATAATTGAAGAAATGGTTTTCGATAACGTAAACAAGTTATTTATCCGTTGAAAGATAGCTTCTTTCTTTGAATGCAATAGCT
>JAOPUG010000276.1:14873358-14892981 GCA_027564375.1 Micropterix facetella | reverse complement strand
ATCCACTGTGTCCCAATTTGTTTTGGGAATAATTTAAAAGTAGTTTATTTCAACCATTTCAAACAAAGTTTACTATGAAATTACATGCAATTTGAACTTGTCACGGCGCATAGGTGGATAGGATAATTTTCGCCAAGCTCGCGCCTATGCCCACTTATATTTGCCCTCTCGTATTTAAGGTTACGCAGGCGTGTGAAAATATCTCTTTTTAATTTTCGCGAATATGGTAATATGTTAATATTGTATGGAGAGTGCCATGGAAATACGCTTGCTGCCTTGCTTTTATACTGTAGCCGTTTCCGGATGGACGACATCCTGCCGACGCTAGGATGATAACTAGATGGATAGGGCGTTTGGGTACACAGCTGTAGATACCTCGATCACCTGTGAATTGCATTAAAGACTAAGTCTTTTCGCTAGTAATGTGACTGTAGATGAAACGAGACTAAGGATACTTGAAACGTTTGATATATTTCGTAAAACGCGTTCTCATGTTGTGTACCTAGAAACAGTGTAGCGTGCACGATTATGTTTATGTGTGAGCAGAGACCAGATAGGGCGTTGTCCTCGTATAAGGCAACCCTGCGTTAACTCGCCCATATTATGTAAGTACCTACATTAAGTTACTTATATTACAATAGAAAAACTCTGTTATCGTCTAATTAGTTCATAATTGATCGTGTATCATTATAACGCATTTAAAGTTGCGCCATAGGTCGCGCATCGACAGTGAAACTATAGCAATATTACCGCCGCGAACGTCAGACGTCAGAAGCATACATAATTGCTAAATTATTTGTCTTTTCAAGTTTAAAATAATGATACTAAAGAATTATGTAGGCATGTGGATTCTTAATAGAGATTGTTGAAATACCCCAGATTTTAAGTATTCTGATATCAAATAAGACACGGTGTATCAGAAATGTATATGATTAGACCTAGATTCTCAAATTATTATGGTATTTTATTTCTGATGATTTTAAATATTCTAGTAATATTAATAACGAAATGCGAAGTAACGTAGAAAGTGCGCGGACAAGTCAATTGATATTTCGGCGCGCTACACGATATTCGTAAAAACCGCGGACACATGGTATGTATATGTTAGTTAAAAAATACTATCTTTGTCTATGCATTCTACGACTTAGGAAACATTTATACATATACATGTGATTTATATATTAGGTTAAAAATACTATCTTTCTCTACGTATTATAATAGGGAAGAATTGATCAAGGTTATTTAATTAATCTCGAATTTCCCTCCCTCTTGTCTTTACCACAGTCCCAACCAATACATACTTCATTAAAGCACTAGTATACCGTCCAACTTTTACTTTCAATTTTGAAATAATTTAAAAAAGGGTAGTTTTCTATATTTTTATATATTCTGTAAATACAGGCCCATGCGTTGCAAAGTGTAAGTAAGCTTAACGTGTTATATTAGTATAGGTGACCTGCGCGCCAGTGTCACATCAATTCTTCTTCTTCTTCTTCTATTTTTTTATTGTGAAATTTCACAAATGTAGGATTTATTATTGTACGACAATCTCTTACAACCATCACTACTATGAAGTGTTTATATGGTAAGTGCATGTAATAGAGTATTTGTATGTGTGTGTGTGTGTATTTGTATAAGTGTTCGATCGATAGAATTGAAATATAATTCCAGGTAAATGATGATTCAGTCGGTAATCGAACAGGACACTCACAATGTAAGATCAGGCGATCAAACCACTATGCCACCGGACTGTGTGTTGGTAATTATCAATAGGGGCACCGCCCGAAACATGACGTAGTATAATCAAAATAATATTGGTACAAATATTATACGAATAGTTAACGGTCTAACATTTCATATGACTAAGTTTTATTGACGTAAAAATATGTTTAAGATACTCCCATACTAAGTTCCTTTCAGAGTTAGCGATAAAACGCTTTTGCTGTCCGCAAATATTTTATTTCAATATATCTCGTGATCCAAGTGCTGCGGCCAGAAGATGCGTATATATTTTAAAAATAGGCCGTTATTCGATGCTTAGTGTATTCAACTTGCGGGTTTATGTGATGACGTCATCGAGCAGCGGAGGGGTCGGATAGAGATCTCGAAATTCACACCGAGCGGCTATAGAAACAGTAATAACTCCACAACGGAAAGGGTTGCACGAGTGATTCTTGCATCGTCATGTAAATCTTGAGGTATCCTAAAATGTGAGGTGAGCAGAAAAAAAGTTGCGCTAAAAAGATGTCCAAGAAAGATATTTTCACGTAAAAAATATTAAGTTATGTAGCGATACTACCCACCTAAATTAAATCTTTACCGCGGATCGAATCAAGGCATACATATTTAAATCAGTAGTATATCGTCGAACTTTTATTTTCAAATTTAAAATAAGCCCAAAAAGGAATTTTTCTGTATTTTTAATTTTTTTCTGAATGCAGGCTTTGAAGGCGCATACGTTGTAAGGGGTAAGTGTAAGGTGTAAGTGTAAGATGTAAGTGTTAGGTGTAAGTGTAAGGTGTAAGTGTAAGGTGTAAGTGTAAGGTGTAAGTGTAAGGTGTAAGTATAAGGTGAAGGTGTAGGTGTAAGGTGTAAGTGTAAGGTGTAAGTGTAAGGTGTAGGTGTAAGGTGTAAGGGTATTACGCTATTCGTGCAGGTTACTCGTTCACTAGCGTCAAATCAAGGAAGGGACCACCCTAAACATGACATCTCACAATCGAAATAAAAGGTGATCGAAATATTCTACCAAAGGTAAAAGTCTAAAATTTCATGTAATTAAAATTTCACCTATTAATTTTTATGTTATCATAAATGCGCATAAGACAAAGAAAAGGACTATTATGAGTTCCAGATTCCAAATTTTAAAATAATATATCTCAATCTCATTGGTTTAGTTCATAAGTGATGAATCCTCTACATGGGTTCGATACATGGGTTAGTTTTTCAGTAAAATTCAGCAAAACGTTTTAGCATAAATATAAGAATTTCATATACATATGTATAAACAAACGTGATTTTTTAGTGAATTTGAACAGTTTTCAATTTTCTTAGAGTGTTCTTCAAGTTTTAAATCTGAGGTTTACGAAAGATCTTTTCTTAAGCATTTTTACCAAATTTTGTCTATGAATCTCTCACTATATAGATCATGTTGCGGTATAAATGTTTTATTGCATTGGGTTTTTTGTTACCTATCCACATGATGTATACTTTTTAAGTATGCTAATATCACCCTCATGTGAAGAGCATTTTGGTTGTCACTGGGCTTTGTGTGAATTTGGAAATGCGTGATGCTAACTCAATTCAATCTGATTCCCAGCTTTTCTTTATCATTTCTCGTACCTCCTTAACGAAGGATCGAATACTGTGTTGGTTAAATATGTCTATTTAGTTAAAGTCTACATTTTATGCATGCATAGCACGTGACATCATAGTTTGTGTGCACCTTGGTACGTGAAATGATCACGCGTGAGTCGGAAAGGCGCTCGTATGCTTACCTTACTCAGGAGATATGGACTATCCAACCCAGAATGTATTATTTTATATAAAAGCCCGCAGGTAGATTTTTTAATTTTATCTATCCGTATTTTGAGTATGTCATTCGACACGCGCCAGGTAACGCCGCGTGTTTGGGCAGCTATATATACTCTCCTTGCGCATTAGCTAATGGATCAGAGGAAACCCCCAGATAGATAATTTTCATTATGAATTAATGAAAATATTACTATATATCTGTTGATATTTTTCAGTTTTGTAACTAATCCACCGGAAAGTTAGTCCGAGTTAGGTCGATTGTTTACAGTCCAGACTCAACATGCAGTAGTCATTTGCATTTTGAACATAAATAAACTTTAAAATGGTGCTAATTTTTATGCGTCTTTGGTATTAAATTTAATTCATGAATAACTGATATGTTTTGCTATTTTGGCAACAAAGTATCATCCTATAATTACTGTAATGGATTTAATTTTAATATTCAACTAATACTTACCTGCAACAAAATATTACCAGACAGTTGGTGACTATAAATACTAATATTGTAAAATATATGCTAACTATTTTAGTGCTCTACAATATAAGACCGAAAATGGCAGAAAAGTTTCTAGAATCATTAAACACAAATGAAATTACACTTTCTCTTGAGAAATATAAGCGCTGAAAATAAGCCAACAGAGCCCCTATTTCTAATACCAACGAAGACTGAAGAAAGAAAAGAAGAAAAAAAAACTTGAAGGACAACAAATGAACTGGCAATGAAGACTGAAGCAAGAATTTATTATTATCTCTCACTTTTGCTACTAATTTAAGTATTATATCTACTGAGGTTTTTCCTCAGTGTCTCAAGAAACCCTATCTTTAAAGATGGAGAGATTATTAAAGCAAATTGCTATATACCAATTAGTTTGTCAAATATAGTATAAAAAATAATCGGTCTCGCAATAGAATCTTAATGAGCTTAATGATCTTCCTAAATAGCACAACTATATATCTCCCACTGAATATGGTTTCCTGTCGGGTAAATCCACCAAAAATGCAATTTCTTTTCTGACTGAGGATATAGTAATGTCTCTTGATGGATATGATAAATGTCATGTAATTTTTCTACACCTCTGTAAAGCATTAGACGGTATCGCACACTATATTACTAAAAATGTTACAAAAATCTCGGGTCCGTGGTATTGCCCTGAAATTGTATGTCACCTACCTTTGTGAAAGAACGAAAATCAAGGGGATTGTTAGTGATGACAGAATTATAAAATATGGGGACCTCAAGGGTTTGTCTTGGGTGGATTTCATTTATAATTATATTAATGATTTAACAAATGTAGCAATTAATGGAGACAAAGCAATCTTGTATACAGATGATACTGCATTGATCTTCAGCGATAACACATGTCCACGAGTATACAAAGCTGCTGAAATGCTTCTTGCAAATATAAATTTATGGTTAAAGAACAAACTCCTAAAATTAAATAGCTATAAAACAAATTATATGCTTTTTTGATTACACGAAAGAAGGATTCAGAATATTCCTTTAACAAGCACGCTCTTTAATTGCCGAATAATTAAACATGAATGTCAAGTTACATACCTGGGCTTAACCTTTGACAATAACCTAAAATGGGATCGTCACAGTGTTATTAATGAGGAAAAAATTAGAAAAGTGGTTTGTATAGTAGGAATGTCGGCAAAGCGTTTATGCAATCTTCATCCAGTATCATAATCGAATACATCTTCATTTTACGACGTCTCAACAATACGTCGATTCTTTACATCGCTCTATTATTAAGTTTTTTTATGATGCCTTATCATTTGTAGAGCGTCTGAGTGTGAGTACGGTAATGCTGACGACTTCCTCCGATAAGTTTTATGCCCCCTCCTGATGGGTTTTACGTACTGGAAGACGATGCAAATCGACGTGCGCGGTAGGGATGGCAACCCGCCGCTGCTAGCGGCGTGTGAGCCCTACATAAAGCCTTTTCGCATCTACTATACGCTGCTCGTCCTTCCGACACTGATAAAAATGAGATCAGGTCACCTATCAATCTGGCAGCATCTCCTCTGCTGTATTTTATTTAGCTAAACGGATGGAGGGGTGACAAGGCAAAGGCGACAAGCTAAGGCTTCGTTGTCGGATGTAATTTCGATTTATTTGGAGGGATAATTTATTTAACGGTAATTTGAGCAAACCAAGATAGTGATTTTCTGTAGATACTTAGACTCTTTGACTGTTTCGAATGGCACTAATGCGAATGGTTATAGAATAATAATACTGTAGTTAAAATGGAAATAATAGCAATTAATTTCGCTATTACACAATCATAAGACCATTCCGCTATCCATATCATTCAAGGCTACGATCGCCAAGTCTAAAATGCTTATTTTTAGTTTTTACAAAAATGGTGACATTGTATGAATGATCATTGTATAGGCACATTGTATAGGAAGTGTCTCTGTCTAAGTCTTCCGATGCTTCTCAGATGATGGTCTAACGTTTAACCTCGAAAATATGGATCATGCTTTCGATTACAGGGAGACGCTTATTTGTCCTTTAGCTGAATTGTATGCCACTTTTACACCAACACATCATTGTTGGTTTTAAGACTATACTCAGGCGAGCCCGTCAACTCGAGGCGTTTCAACGAACTTTATCGTTATATCGCCCCGAGATGAAACGTACATAATTTTGATATAAGAAATCCACTATCCAACTCCGCCGCGGCCATTTAGAGTCCGGCGCCTTAATAGCGAAACACCGGGCAGCAAGCTGCCCGGCGGGCTAGCCTCACTCCCAAACTACCAAATTTAGATTCGCCAATCTTAGGTCGTACAGACCTCAAAATCAACTGGGCTCTGCCCATTGGCCATAACTTACGATTGGCGAAAGAATGTTTTTTAAAACGGACATAGTTTATTCGAGTTATCGTGCATAGTAACATCCACGTATCTACACATCCAGACAGAAAGGCCCATTTTTTTTTTGGTTAAGTGGGGTCTAGGTGAGATATTTGAAATGTCGAGGAATGTCTTTTTGAACGATCCCACAATGCAGTGGGCTGAAGTGATAATTTATATAGAATATAAGCCTAATATTAATTAAAGTAAATTGTAATAAAAGTAAGCCTCTTTTAACGAGTGACCACATATATTTAAAATATATGTACATATATTTACTATGAATGAATGAAAATATCTTTATTGTACAATAAAATATTTTTCGTTCAATGGCGCACTTATTGCTAGTTAAGCAATATCTTTCAGTCGACTTACGTATTAATGTAACAATAGTGTACGATATTAAACGTGTGTACGATAAATTCTAAAATGAAATTCACTTCTGCCCACCCAAAGGTGGAATGATGTTTTGAAATAATACGAAAGTAATTTCTCCAAAAAATTTTTCTCGACGTTTCACATTCCTAGAGTCCATCTAAACCAAATTAAAATTGTGTATGTCTGGATGTTTGGATGTTACTATGACGATGACTAGAGTAAATATGTCCGTTTTAAAAAAATCTTTCGCCAATCGATAGTTATGGCCAATGTCCAGAGCCCAGTTGAATTTGGTGTATATACAACTTACGGTTGGGGTACCTGCCATACAAATTATCGCCATAAAATTAGATTTTTGCACTTTTAGAACTTAAAACGGAATATACGGTGGAAATGGCAAAAATAAAAGTTGTTGGCTAGGATGAGATGCGTAAAATGATGTACACGTCGCCTGGAGTCAATCCATTTCTTTAGACAAAAATGGCGAGGGGTCAGAATTTCGGTATAAAAAAAGATGCTGCTTTAGGAAGAGTATAAGTGTATATCCTTCTCAGTCAGAGTGTTTCCATCTCAGAATATTGCTTTATGACGTACGTGGTCACACCTCATTCCAGCAGTTAAAAACCGTGAACGGGGTTGTCAAAGCAACATATCAAATAGCTTGCCTGGACAGAGGTTTATTGGAAAATGATAACTATTCAGTTTCCCAATATCCATCAAAGCTAAGGGAGTTGTTTGTGATGATACTACTATTTTGTCATCACTCTGAACCACTCTAACTGAGGGATAATTTCAAAAACGAAAAATCAGGTCTTTGCAATACAAATAAAACAAACTTTTAAAATTGAACGGCAAAAGCTTAAGCCATTTTGATTTATCATCTCCTAGTCGATCATGTAACGATGCGTGGACACGCTACATACATATACGTACAATATTAATGAGTTGTCAGATTTTGTCAATAAAAATATACCAAAGTTAGTAACAGATCAAAAGCAATCTTCTGGCGCAATAATTGATAGCGTAGAAAGTAGGACAATTTTTTTTCCCCCAGAAGGCACTGGGAAAACATCCCTTGCAAATTTCATATCGGGAAAAGTGAGACAAACTGGAAAAATAGCACGGACGGTCACTTCTTCTGGAATTGCCGTAACTATTAAATAATGAGAAAACTGTTCACTCCACCTTTAAACTAACACTAACTGAGCAACAGTCGGTATGTTCAATACGCAAAATGGACCACCTTGGAAAATTGCTAAGTCATAGGCTCATGCTGAAGCAAACGGTGCGCTAAGCGATCTTAGAAATTCAAGTGCCGGCATGGATCGGGGTTTTTGCTGGAGATTTCAACAAAAACCTATTGTTATAGCAAAAGAAACATGTGCAGGTATTATTAAAGTATGTTTTAAATCATCTATATTATGGGGTTCAATTCAAATACTCAATTTGCACACTAATATGTGAGCTCATTTAAGCCAAACTAATGATAATGACATCTTATAGATGCATCTATAAGATGTATCTGGTATAGAAAATCTTCTACAAAGTGATTATCATTGGCTTTGTTCAAGAGCAATAGTATTACCCAGAATCGATACAGTCAACAAAATAAATGATTGTATGTTGCACAAAGTTCCTGGCGCAATAAAACATTGTAAGTCAATTGATGCATTCAGCAATATTTAAGACAAAATACACCCTAAATACTTCTGGTTTGCCACCACACAACCTGATGATAAAGATCGGTACCCCCATCCGGCTGTTGAGAAATTTAAGCCCACCTAAGATTATTAATAAAAGACTTACGATATAATGTAATCGTAGCGACAATTCTCACAGGGACAGCAGCCTGACAACTAGCGTACATTCCGCGTCTGGATAACGGCGGTTGCAACATCGTCGAAACGTCGGGTGCTAAAAACTTCACCCGATAAATTCGTTTATTATTATTTATAAATAAAATAAATAAATAAATTCCTAAATAAATAGGCTATCAAAATAAGGTAAGGAAAGGGAAGGGATAAGAGAAAGGTCAGAACTTGAGGTTTATATTTGTTGCAAAAGAAGGGATTTTCCATGATTTCTTAAAGGTGGAAAACGGGCCAGTGCTTCTAATACCTGGAGGAAGGTAATCGTGGGGGCATCTCGAAACGATATTTATTTATAAATGAAAACATACAGCGCTAAAAAAATGTACATTTATATTAAATACAGAATTTCTGGCCGATGACATAATTTCTGGCCGATTATATAACTAGTTAAGTTCCAATTTCAAGTTTATTTCTATTTTCATAAACATTAAAAAAGATACAGTTTTTTTAAAATAATGTATTACTTGTGTATAGTAATATTGACTCTAGATATTTATCTGATATTATGCAGGTTTATCAGTAGATATATAACATTAAAACTAAGCATACGTGTTTATGCTGGAATCTCTATACGAATATCACAGAAATAAAAATGGCACTACTAATCATAGCTCAATCATATTTAATTTTTATTATTAATATGTAGGTAAGGTTATGTGTTTGTGAAATAAAATAAAATAAAATAAATTTAATATTTTCCTCTTTATATATTATCGAAAATGTCATATATCCCCAACAGCTTTGGATGTAAACGCACGGAAATGTAAGGTTGGATTTTCAGACGATTGTCGGAAAACGGTAGCTTAAGTTTCGCATTCAGAGCGTAGTCAATTGTCGGGTAATCGGCATGCAACCCGTGGGGCGGCCGTGGCCGGAGCCACAATAATGATCGCGTAGGCGGCAGCCCTTAAAAAAGCATAGATAGGCCTCTCTAAACACATTGTTCTGTACTATACTGATTGGGGCCCAATGGGGCCGTGTAGCTCGGATCATAATGGCCAACTCTTGTTATCATGGTAGGACCAACTCACGGCTTAATTCTCATCCGGTGGCCTCCCCAAGGAGGGACTGAACCTGCTGAAACCGACCGGTGATTTTGAGGAGAGGACCTCGGGCGGCCTGGGTAATTGATGCACTGGTCGGTTTACCGTGCTTTTCTCAATTGGCAAACGGCCGGGGGGGGGGATATGGAAGCGTAATGCGACCTAGAAACCGGGGATAGACATGTACTTTAAGATGCCTATCCGTAGAAACGACCAGTCAGCCACCCAATCTCGGGTGAATATATTGCAGAATGAAGGGCGCAACAGGCACGCGATAATTCGGTACGAATTGACGCTATCTTAAGCTATAAGTCGCGTAAGCGACTTTAAACTTTCTATCGGACGAGAGATCAGAGAAATCTGACCCAATCTGAGAGATAGGGCACGACGGTACCGCACTAGGTTTAAAAAATCCCAGTGTCTCGTAGTAAGGAGTCGGACTCTCGAGGGCAGTGGCGTAGTTGGCTATGTGGATATGTATTGTCACAATTCCTTACGCTCATCTCGGAGCGATATAACGATAAAGTTAGTTGAAATGCCTCAGATTGAAGGATTCGCCCGAGTATGGTCTTAAATTCAACCCTGTACTATACTAATAATCGGGAGTGCGGAGGAACGCCCGCTTATTATTAGAGAAATCCACCGCACCCCTATTCGAAGCCACAGCTAACAAAGTTGTAATAGCCGACATAACAGCCAATATTCTGCTGCGGACATGGTGCCAGAAGAAGAATATTACACAAATTAGAGCCACCACGATAGGGATAAATGAAGGGAGTCAGCGAAAACTACCTCATGTTCCAAATGGAGATCAGTAGCCACGGCTCGGATAGCCCAGAAGCCCGGATACTGGTAAAGTTTCTGTCGGCAAGCAAAAGTACAACTGTTTAAAAGGAAACTAAAAATGCACCTAAGTGATCGAGAACTGTATAATATAAACATATGTTAACATAAATATTATTATACAATATTTCTCGGTTCTCAATTATTATTCTTATTGTTGATTATTCTTATGGTTAAGATTTTGTATTATTTCATATTTTTTTCGATGGTATTTTGATTATTTTTTATTAATTGAATATTTTTATTTGTATACTAACTCACTGTAATAACTGCTACTAATTATTTATTGTAAATATTATTCTATTTTTTAAATGTAAAAATCTGTGTTTAGTATTTTATGTTTTGTTAATTAGGGAATCATGTATTGCAAAATAAATTCTACAAACTATATAGATTTCACAAATAAACTAAAATTGAAATTGCCAGGCAGTGGAAACTGCAGCCATCCATGAGTTTCCTCCGACTTATTAGCGTATTACGTGGCGATCTGATGGATAGAAGTCATCCTCTCTGCAGAATAATCGGAATCGGGGGGAATTTTCTAAGGCTCGAAAATTGCCTCTCCTAGACGTCCAGTCAATGACACTGGATAAAGCATTTTTTTTTTAGATAAAGCTAGATTAACATTTCCAGGGAGTTGCTACATACGCCACTTAGTGATGACCAGAAAATGACGCTTCATTGAAGACAACATTTCAGGGGCAATTCCAGGCGCTAGATATATTGTTAGTTCCTCCTTGACTAGGGTAAGTGCAAAGCGGTCCAGGTGCAGATTAGTTCCTCGACAGTAGCGGCGCTCCCTTGTCTTTTCCTGGAGCCGTCGTCTTACTGAACAGTCGAGCAGACATTCAAATCGACCCCCATCAAATCGGCCGCGTAGATACCCTAGCACCATAGCGAGGCTAGTAATGCGAGCCAATTTCATGGCTGATGGGAAAATAAACAGAAATGATTGCAAGTTCATTATCTCCAGGGCAATCATAATCATAAATTATTTATCCCATATTTTGTATAATATAAAGAACGCGTCAAAGGAAATTATTATATTATAGCCATACGAGTACATATATCACCAGATCCAATATTTTCTGTGATTTGAATAAGATGAGAATCAACGGCTTGGCAGAGCGAGATCGTGCTTACTGTATATAATATCGGTCTTATTCAGAGTGGCTTATTAAACTTAGTCAGCCCATCTTTACAAAAACTTTATTCAGATACGTCCATCAAACCTTTAATAGGCTAAGTCGATGGCAGCACCTAATCAGCCCCTGTCGGGAAACGGGAACTAAATACTTGACGTAATCACCGTTTGCATAGACCATTGGCTGAGAAAAGAAGAAGACCGCGCCGTTTTGACTTTTACGTGACATTTCGCCAGCAGTCTGTTTCCGCGTTTGTTTACTTTGATAGTAATATTACGTAAATAGGTAAATAATGTGCCAAGCAATTAAATAATGTACCAACAGAACAAAATTGCAAGTTCTCGAACTTTTGTTTGTATATTAGTAAGGTTTATCTCCATTTTGCTGTCCATTTTGATGGGGACAGTAAATGAATACATTGTTGTGCAGGTTATTTAAAATTGACCTATATGGCTTGGAAAATGGGCTCAAATATATGGCTTTTAATTATGCCGCCTTCAAATGTACCTGAAAATATACGCTGTCAGTATAAACTGCTGCGACAGAAGCCACAATTCACTTTCAGATGTAGCAATTAGGCGATTCTGCTGACGATGAAAGTCATGTCGCTTTGTTAATCTGATGTAATATCGAGACATGAAAATAGCTAATATGAAAACCCCCCGTTATGATCCATTGTTAAATAAAAGATATTTTAATTGTGTGTTGGTATTTATTTGCACCTATGCTCTGTACAATTAAAATTATATTTGAAAAATCGGTATATCTATGAACTAAAAAGGATCACATAGCTGAATATAAAATGTATTCTGCAGAATGTGCAAAGAAAGAGGGGGGCACATGTTAATAGTATTTGTGTGGCGATTTTACCGACCGAGCGACAGTCACTCAAAACGTCCAAAGATGCTCATGCGTACCGTTGAGATTAATCAATATTTTTTTTTATTTGTTGTAGACAATCATATGACGAATAATTTTTCTCTTATTCGCTCGCCTCCAACTTCCGGTTATGATTTTTTCAAACCGTATTAGTTAAACTTTGTACATGTAAGGAACTTGCAATTATCTGAAGTTTTTCAAAAGCTGTGATAATATTCAATAGGGTTAATATCAAATACATATAATGCATATAATATCAAAAAGATCGTAATTCTGAAAAGAATAAATGAATGTGACCCCATACTTTAGTGAGGAGCAAATTATTTTTGCAATAAAGTCAGCGTCTCTTTACGATATTGAAATTTATCAGACATGGTTGAGCGAGAGGTGAGGCGTTTAAGCAACTTTTTAGTTCGGTAGGAATCACAGCAATGTTAGGCTAATTTCAGACTTGTCCAGTGTGGTCATGCAGTCTTAAAATAGAGCGGCTGATTTCAGTATAACGTGTTTGGTTCGGCATATATAGAATTTCACCGCATCATTTATGAAGATTTTTTGCTGGCTTATTATATGTATCTAGTTAAAATACATTTTAAAATACATTTAACTTGTGGATATAGCATTTCATAATTTTGAAGAAATAAGATTGCACATATTTTAGATACAAAACCTAAAAACTAACAGAAAACTGGGAGGGGGAAACCCCAAGAGATTATCAAACTTCGGCCAATATCTAAAACCCCTCGATTTCCGTCGCGTCGGTATCGGGAGTTCATGCGATGACTCAAGAAGCGTGAGGCCCGTATCATGACCGCGGGCCGCAGCCACTTCCAACGCCGCTAGCGGCGTCTCACTTGTGCGTCAGTTTCTAAAACAGAAATATTAAAGAAATTTCGATCGCCTTCTATCAGCTTAAATTCTAATCACTTACAAGAAAGCTTGTGGCGACACTCAATAGCATTTTAATAACTATAAAAATAGGTTCTAAATACCGAAATAATGAAAGACCTCTTATAGACAGATAGTGTCTTAATACATTCGATTTTGGCAAAAAGGCGGCAGCCGCAAACTTAACAAACTGACTTGAAACAAAAAACAGTAAGTTGTGCATACCCCAAAAATAACTGGTCTCTGCGCATTGGTCATAACTATCGATTGCCGAAAGATTTCTAAATCAGATACAGTTTACTCGAGTTATCGTGCATAGTAACATTTTTTGCGCTGGATTTCAAGACTTGGCCACTTGAGTGGTCGAAGTAATAGGTTGTAAAAAATACTTACGTATTTGTTCTTTAGACACGGTAATAACATCATTCGCATTGGACTTTAGAATGTTATCTTAAAATTACCATGTCAAAATTACTGAAAGCTGAATCCTAAAATTTTGAAATCTCTATTTCGAAATCTCTCGAAATTTTGAAATTTTGAAGTCTTTCTAAACAATATTTATTGTATTGATTGAATTGGTATTGAGATCTTTCATTCCGTACACCATCTTTGTAGGGCCAGCGAATTATCAGGTCCCCATAAAGTAGTAGAATATTATAAACGTATAAAACCGTAATAAAAATTCGGTGGCCTTTAGCGGATTCGTTTCCAACTGCTCCTACTGATATGACTGAGTTATTTGACGCGCGCAGAGCGTGTTCTCCTGATAGACCGCGGTCGTTGAATGCACACTCAATCCATCCGCATATATCTCAATAAAATAAAATCTATAAGAAAGCAATCGCCTATAACCATATAGTTTCCTAATACGTACGTTTTTGCTATATTGGCTGAGGGAGGGCAGCCGCAAACTTAACTGACTCAAGATAAAAAAACCGTAAGTCGTACATATCTGAAAATCAACTGGGCTCTGCTCATTGGCCATAGCTATCGATTTTCGAAAGTTTTTTTCTAAATCGGACGCAATTTACTCGAGTTATTGTGTATACTAACATTTTTCGCGCAGGATTTTAAGACTTGGCCACTTTGGTGGCCGAAGTAGTATAGATTATCCACATTTTTCATTAAACTAATTTCGCTCTCTCGGTCCTCACCATGACGCGCGCGGCGAACTGTCAATTCGTTACTGCGCGATATCTTAATATTTTTTCTTTAATTTTAAAACGCAATGTTCACTAGTTAATTATATTTTCAACGTGCTCTAGATTTGTTAGTATAATTAGCCACCAAAAAATCTTAATAATTGATGTGGTGAAATTTAATACCCTGGCCTTTGAGCACTGCGACACTGTGTTAACATCTTGAATGCGAATGGCTAGACTGTGGTGCGGAGTCGTGGAGCGGACTCCATAAAAAGGTTACCAGGACTCCGTACTCCAATTCCTCCGGAAAATTTTTCATTCATTTTCTAAAAATAAAAAAGAAACCACATTAAACGATATGGCGAATGTGAAGTCATGACGCGTCAGGACTTATGTTCTAAAAAAGCTTGCTTACAATATTGTAACCATAAATTGCCAGACATTCAATAGATTCACCGTTTTAGCTTAATTTTCGCGCCGTAGCTGAAAAGATACATTAAAAAATATAGTCAGTATGGCTTCTATGATTATTGAAAACAACAACATTATGAGTCAATTTGAAAACTAAAGGACACAATTTCTCACTTTTCCATCCGAATACTGTATTTTTAGCACAATGCATGAGTTCTCTATATTTTCCTTTCCATATTTTTCATTTTCATGATACGAAATCAAGATAAATTACACTTTATTTGTTTACAACCAACAAACGAAAATTGCGACATTTACATCTTAAGTTTAGAATCAAATGTCAAAATTCAGTTACAATAGATAAAATCTCGCAAAAATATCTAAAACAATGCCAAAATATATTAAAAATGACGTTTGTTGCCAGCGGACATTAAAGTATGTGCAGTTGCCGGCCTTAATCATTTAATAAATAATGTCGTTACTAAGGACGACTCTGAGTAGGGTATAAAAGAGTGGGGATAATTATGGCTTGTTTCGTGATTAGTAAATAGAGGTTTAGTAACGATATTAACGCCCGACTATATTATATTATATTATATGAATAAGACCGTATATATTTAGACCCGTATCACTCTTATAAGGAGATACCAATCTTTATTTTTCTTTGACTGTGGGCTGCGCGGCGCGGTAGCAGTGGCGTGGGTTGGCGCCGCGGCGCATCGTGCAAAATACTTGGAAGTCACGCCACGGTGCGTCGCCGATCCTCAGATACCAGATGAGCACGACGTAGATAGAGGTTATTGATGGCCGCTGCTTTCATGCGAACTGCGAATATTTTACCCCCTGTCCAGTGCGCACTCTCTTATCGCACAGTATGGTGGGGTGAAAGAAAACCTGAATACTGACAGACTAAAGGAATTAACTAAACAGCGAATTTCTCTCCTAACTATTACATAGGTCCTTACCTATTATGTAATTGCTGTTTTATGCACACCGGTCACTTTGAACGTGAATAACTTCGGTTTCAGCTGGATTTTCAAATTCAAATAAATTTAATTTCAAAACCATATTATGTATTCCTTTTCCAAAATTAGTTAGGTAAGGAGGATTAACCCCGAAATGCTACGTTTAGGCTACATAAGCTACTTTTTGCCTTAAATGAATGTAGCGGTTAAAAACAGCTCATCGATACAGCAGTAAATAATTAGACAATTATCTAATCAGAACATGGTTATGTTTCATTTTTGTTGCCCGGGCTCCCAACGAATAAATATTAAATAGACAAATTGGAACCCGACACTGGCAGAATCCTGACTATCTGAACCCTTCCGTTCTACAGTTTATCTCTATCCTTTCTTAATGCTCGGATATTTTTTCTGTACAATCATGGAAAAGTTAAAAAATTGTGTTATAACTGTCGCAAGCTATATTATTGGATTTATTTATTAAATAAAAAGTCTTACAATTATTAAGAACATGCTTACCTAATATCCAGTTGCGTCGGCAAATTGCTGATTATCGAAATAAAAATCTACATTTTATCAGGGCAATTACATGGTATTTAGGACAAGTTTTGTAAAGGGTTGGATTTAAGATTCAAACTACGGGCGAACCCGCCACATCGAGGCGTTTCAACGAACTTTATCGTTATATCGCTCCGAGATAAACGCAGAAAATTTTGACAAAACAAGCCACGTATCCAATTCTACCGCAGCCGATTAGAGATCAGCGCCTTATTAGTGAGGCACTGGGCAAGCAATACTACATCCAGCGGGCTACCCTCACTCCCTAACTATACAATTCAGACAGATTTCTCCATCTACCCGTTAAGTTTTAGTTTCAAAGTCGCTTACTCGGCCTCTACCTGTTGTATTATAAGCTGCATTACTTCATTCGGAAATATCGCGGATCTCAGGCGTACTTTACTCGGCTTTCACCCGAGATCGGCTGGCAAACAGATCTTTTCTAAGGATAGGGGACGACAATTCGACATCGTACCCCCGTGTCTTAGGTTGCATTATGCTTCCACACTCTTTCGTAGCTATACGTCAGTTGAGCAAGGCCGGTAAACCGACCAATACCGTTCACCGGGTTAGTTCTACTTTAGGGAGGCTACCGGATAGGTGCTGAGCTATGAGTCGGGCCAACCATGATGACAAAATTGGCCATTAGGACCCGAGCTGCACGACCTCATTAGGCCCCTATTTTTGTACAGAGTTGATGTTAAGATCATTACTACGGGCGAACCCGCCATCCCGAGACGTTTCAATGAACTCTATCGTTATATCGCCTCGAGATAATTGTAAGAAATTTTCACGGTACAAGTTCACATATTAGTTCCGCCACTGCCCGTGAGAGTCTAACTCCTCACCGCGAGGCACTGGGAATTTTAAGCCCAGTGGGACATCCTCGCGCCCTCATTTCCAGATATGGTCAGATTTCTCCGACCATCCGTCTGGTGACATATTCGAAGTCGCTTGCGCAGTATTCTACCTTAAGTAAGCAGCAATTCCTCACTGGAATATTTCTCGGATCCAAGGCGTCCTTTTATCGGCTTACCACCCGAATCGGGTAGCTAACGAATCGTTTCTAAGGATAGATAGCTTAAGGTGTCTAACTAACCCCGCTTCCCTAGGTCGCATTGCGCTTCCAAACTCCCCTGTCTATTCGCGACGAGTGCATCAAGTTTTCACCGCCGAGTCAACGCTTTATCGAAATACTGGGGGGCGGGGGGAGTCTGTCCATGTCACCTGCTACGGGCGAACCCGTCCATCCCGGAGCGTTTCATCGAACTTTATCGCTTTATCACCCCGAGGCGAATCATAGATACATGGGGGGACGTAGACAATCTACGTACCAAGCTCCACCACTGCTCGTCAGAGGCCAACACTTTGCGGCGAGGCACATGGAAATGCCTGACTCCCAGATTTAGTAGGATTACTTCGACCACCCGTCTGGGTGCAGGTTCGAGGTCGCTTACGCGGTCCTCTATCTTAAGCGAGTGGCATTCCTTACTGGAGTATCGCGGGTGAGGGGCGTCACCGGAAATCGGATGGCCCATATTTCATTTCTAAGGATAAGCAGCTTGAGGTACCTACTTACCCCGCTTTCTTAAGAAGCATACACTTCTAAACTCCTCCGGGTATTAGTAAGTGACAGCACGGCCGGTTTGCCTGCCCCGTATGCCAGCTGTCCAGATCAGTCCGAGTTTCCGTCTCCGGATCCACCGCACAGCAGGTTCACCAGGTTGGCTCCTCTTCGAGGACTCTCCCGCTTAGGAGCTGCCTCGCGAGCTGAGCCGACCACGTTTACATAAGAACGGCCATCATAGCACAGGCTACACGAAATTATTATGATCCGAGATATAGAGGGTCCCTCTTCAAGAAGGTTGTCAAGCAAAGGCCAGCAATCCGACCATCGCTTAGATATCCAGGGTCGCCCGAAGTCTTCCCCTAGATCAGCCGCCTGCACAGCAGGTTCACCGGTTTCGTCCCTATTCGAGGAGGCTGCCGGATAGGTGTTGTAGTAAGTCAGGCCAACCGTGATAGAACAGAGTTGGCCATTGAGACCCGAGCTACACGATCGCATTAGACCCCCCACCCCCGATTTTTGTAAAGTATATTTTTCATTCTCTGGCATGCACGCAATTCTCACGTTTATGTGAAAAATAATGCGTGCTATAAATGTCAGTAATACCATTCGCTGTCATGAACAGCCCGAAAAATGGGTTTGTTCGGGCAGAAAAATAAACACATTACCTTTGTTGGAATGCCATATAGGTGATGGGTGGCGTTGAAACTCAAATTAATTTGCCGAAGTACTCGACTGCCATTGTGTATATTTACAGAAACTATGTTTAATCATAATGTCATCGTTTGATTTTTTTTCTAAATATTCTTATTTTAAATGTTCTTTATTAACTTGATACTTTCATTTGTTTCTTAGTACATTTCATGTCATAGCTACTTTCGACTTTATGACATATAATTTGCTTCAGATAACATTTTAGGTCACATAGATACCGTCAAACATATTTATTTATGTTTTTGTGTTATGACGTTATGACGTCTCGGTACGTTTCCTTGGGAAATAACGCGACAACTGCCAAATTTGTCTGCTCTAGTAGGTAAATATCGCGTGATGCATTTCATTCGATATATGCGGCTGGACAAAAAATGCTGGGTCGCGTTGTACAGTCGGGGGAACTATGAGTGTTCGCTACATTATTTAAATTGTCAAAATTGCCATAAATGGTATATAAAATCGTTAAAATCTTATAAAAAATAGCATTTTTAAAAAGGTACGAATTTTAAAAAACATTTTTAGTATTCGTCAAATATTCAAGGACATCTGAGACATTTAGTCGAAACAGCCTGAATACGACGCGTCGCGGTATACGGTGAATGGAGACCAGAAAAAGGTCAATTTTTTCGTGACTGGTTGGTCCTTATTAATTCGGCCGTTAATACAAAATGATAGTTTGCAAACAACAACAAAAGGTTTGAATAGGCATTCATTCATTATGGAAATATGAGTTTCATTGCTTATCATTGGGCCACAAATGGCTACGTGGAGGTGGGCTAAATGACCGTTTGTTGTTGGTCGGCCCATGCTCGCGGAGCAGCTCCTA
>JAOPUG010000276.1:14799343-14810517 GCA_027564375.1 Micropterix facetella | reverse complement strand
ATATTCGATCATATTATGATGTTTATAAGTAGAAATAAAAATAATAAAAGCTCTCACATAGCAGCGAAGGTATTGCCGGATTGGATTGAGAAATGCTAACGTTACATGAGATGTTTGTATGGATCTGCACCACTTTCGATTATGGTAAGTAGGCTTAATGGGTGTCCCCTTTACTACCGACAAACGATCGCCTATCATTCATCCCGCAAAATCAGCAAGTCAATCAAAATAAAATCTCTCCAATAGAGTTGATTTAAAGCAAAAAACAATGAAAAAACACATTGCATAATTGGGCGAAAGCCATCTCTTTAAATTTTGGATGTCAATCAATGACGTCACTACGTCGGAGTGATGGAGTGTTGGTTGCTACCCGGAGTGCTGGATGGAAAAATTGTCGATAATCGCTACGATCTGTTTCGTTGTGACCATGATCTAATGGAATGGCTCGTGATGGTGGGGCATTCCTGACCACAGGTGTGATTGGTGAAGTTGTTTGCATCACTATTTTTGCGACATCTCTACGAAGCCACCGTGACTTCATCAAACCCTCCTCCAGGGTAACCCCCCGGTAAATCCCCAGGGTAACACCCGCCCCCCTCGGAATTTATACCCTGGGTAAATTTCCACCTCCAAAAGGTTATTCATCGACTGCTTCACAAAAGCACAAGTTACATTACGCGTAAGGGATTTTAATTTACCTTCAATTCGGTGGCAGACTGATAACTGGACTCACTTTATACATAGTGGTTTGTTAGACCCAATATCCTCAATATGTGTTGATAATATCCCCTTTATAGGTTCCGAGCAGTATGACGGAGTAGTAAATAATAGTGATACTATGTTGGATATATATTGAAGCACTCCCGCGATAGAACCAAGAACGATGCACCTCCTTGTGTACCTCCTTTGATCAGGCGGGTTTCTATAGCCAATGATTTAAGTAGCGAGAGGAATGCGAGAGGACGATGTAGTAAAATTGTATGATGGAGTAGTAAATAATAGCGATAAATCTTGTGCTCTCCAATATTGAACTACTCCCGATGCAGGTATAGATTGAGACGACGTAAACATTGAAGAGGCAGTGGTGGACCAAGAAAGGCGGGGGCGGGAAGTTCCGGGTGCCAAACGGCTCGGAAGTAAAAATTAATTGCATTGCACCACTTGAAAATTGCAATTTTTATTTCAAAATCCCGTATTTTTTCGTGTGTTATGCGATCTTTGCTTTAGCAGGTGCCCTCGCCCTTAGTATAGGTAGTATATAATACCTAATTATATCGGACATGTACAGGTAACAATTGGCAGTACGGACAAAAACACACCGTATAGGCGTATATAACAAAATAAACATTTGGCGCAAGCTAATGGCGATTCTAATCGAAACTCGCGACCCACAGGTTTGCAGGTTTGCGGGATCTACCTCTTACCACACTGACTACACAGCCACACCTACCTTTGATTTTTTCATGAACTCTTGTACGAGCTGCGCTGCCTAAGAATAACTGATATGATGGCCATAAAAAAAGAGGCGAGCCGCGCCGTGTACGGTTGTGTTTGTTTAGTTAAGTGTGACAAATTTTAGGGTCTACAACAGCATTTTGCTAATGATTTTAATCATTTTCTCGGCTATTCCGTCCTGAATTCGGGTACCTCTTTTGAAGTTGTGCCATCTATGCAGGTGTCTCACTCAATAAACGAGAGGAGCAACACACACCGATATACTTAAATTTTAGCGAAGAGACTTTTTATAAATTAATAGTAATGAAAAATATTTAAGGTGACTACCTCTCTCAGACAGTGGAATCAAATTCAAGTGACTCCCGCGTGCATTTAAACAAACAAAAAAATGAGTCTTGTAGCAAATTTCTTACTGCCTTATTCATAAACGTTCTCTAACAGTAGTTTAACTAAAACCTGTTTTGTCTTTGTCTCTCATAAGAAATATGTAAATGTCTAGAAAAAGACAAAACACTGTTTCGTTACAATACTGTTAGAGAACGTTTATGAATAAGGCAGTTAATCTTTAGGACTATGATACGACATTTCAATATTTTGTTTTTTTTTCTGAATAAAAATAAATAAAAGCTGAAGTAATCTCCTTTTTAATTTGCATTGTTCTCGGAATCTATGGGAACAAACAACTTGAAACTATATTGGTAATACGTACCAAGTAAATTACTAAAATGTGATGATGCAATATTTTGCATTATTTTAATTTTTTCATTATAATCTTTCAAAAAACCCAAAATATATATTATGTGTTATGCGCGATTTCAGAGGAACTCTCTATATACTATACTCCTTTTGGAGGTGGAACTATCTCTGCTTAAACAATAATAGTCTTTAGGTAAATTGAGTCCTGCTGGTATTTCACATGTCATAATAATAGTATCTCCGCACAAGCAATAATAGGCTTTTGGTGTACTGCGGCCCGTTCCGCTTTATTTAGCCAACAGCGGCCCCTTAAGATCGTCTATGAGTTAGGTCAGGCTTACTAGCCTATCGATGCTCTCAATAGAAAGAGCAGAACTAAAGAATATAAATTATGACGATATTATCGAAATTTTCAGCTCAATAAGATTCGAAAGCATGTGTAATTTTTGCATGTATATTAAAAATTATGGCGGGGGATTGGAGGAGGGGGTTGTTAAATATGAAATCCATCCAGGGTGCCAATCTCTCTTAGTCTGCGCCTGAGCCTAATGGGGTCATGCAGCTCGGGTCCTAATGGCAAAACTATGTATATCACGGTCGGCTCCCTTCCGGCAGCCTCCCCGAAGAGGGACTAAACCGTTGAACCCGCTATGCTCATAAGAACTAATCTGGCGAAAAACCTCGGGCGGTACTGGATATCTGAGCACTGATCGGCACGCCGGATTTTGCTTAGAAACCTTCTTGAAGACCTTCTCTAATGGATATCTGCGGTGACGGGGTCTGATCTTAATGTATCCCGATAATGCGGCATAAGCCCTCGGTGAAAACTTTGGATGGATGGTTGTCTGATGCACCGGTCGGCCTGCCGGCCCTTGCCTAACGACGAATAGCCGGGGTAGTTTGGAAGCGCAACGCGACCTAAGAAAGCGGGTAGTTAGATACCTTATGCTATATATCTTTAAAAATGATACGTTGGCCACCAGATCTCGGGTGGCAAGTAAGGGGCACCTCGTATCTGTGACATATTCTAGTGAGGAATTGCTACTTAAATAATGTAGATGAACGCGCAAGCGAGTTCAAACCTGCTACCAGACGGGAAGCCAAAGTAATCTGACTATAAATGGGCGTGAAGGTGCGAGAGTGCCCAATTGGGCTTGAAAATTCCTGGTGCCTCGCGGTGAGGAGTTGGACTCTCACGGGCTGTGGCGGACCTAGGTACATAGATTGTCTTCGTCCAAGTCCGTGCGTTATTTTCGGGGCGACAAGACAATAATGTTCGTTATAACGCCCCGAAGCAGCGAGGTTGCTCGTAGCATAACACTAATAAACTGTAGCATTTGTGGGAATGCTAAATTTTCATTCTCAAAATCGTTAGAATGATCGCCAATCTTCACGCTAGGAAACAGTAAATGAATTATACGTCTGACAACTCTACTCTCATACATCAAGTATTCCCTGAGAGTATGCTAGAGGCCATATTAGCATAGTCAACGTGAGACTCATGTAGTTACAAGTATGCTAGAGGCCATATTAGCACAGTTAAAGTGAGACCCATGTAGTTACAAGTTCACTCTTTGTTTCAATTCCAGTATTGCGGCGAATGCGATTAATGAACATAAATATCTACCTTTTTGCCACAAAAACATTACGTTTAAAAAAATGGCTTACCTTTACATCCTTTTTTTATTGACAGCGCTGATGGCAACTTTGAGGTGACACTGGCTACAAAAGCAACTCTTAACTACACCGGAAGAGTTGAATGGAAACCTCCTGCCATCTACAAGTCGTCGTGTGAGATCGACGTAGAGTATTTTCCATTCGACGAGCAGACGTGCGTCATGAAGTTTGGATCTTGGACGTACGACGGCTTCCAGGTCAGAAAAAAATATTTTTAAATTGTGTATTTTCCAGCATCTTCGATCAACTTCCCCAATCAACCAGCAGCCTTCCTACGAACACTCTCGGAACCCAATCGCTCTCGCAATTACTCCATTAGGTATTATAAAACTCTTTTATTTTTATTACCATATCGAACACTAGGCGAACTACTGATTGCAGCGAGAACCACTACGATTCGGTACTTCGTATTATCCATATAAATTTGTATCGCGTCTTGATCGCATCTCGATTGCTAAATTGAAAGGTGTTGTGGCAATAGTGTATTCGCTTTTATGATATTTGATTTTTTTACTAACAATCGTGGAACATGGATGTAATCACGTTGTGCTCCTAAATTGCTCTAATCGCACACAGAGTGCTTTAGAATTGTGCGAGCCACTGGTAGTAGCTTGTGTTGCTATTTTTCGGTGTCAACTTTTGACGGTTTAAATTCTCACGAAATCTCATATTTAATTCTAAAAATCCTTTACAATGAGTCGAAGTACGTTGTATTGGTTCTTTTTATTGATAGAAATGATGTTTCTTCATTAAATGCAGCATTTATATCAATGTAAGTTTACATTTTGAAAGTGACGGAAAACAAACATGGTGGACGAGTCACGCGTAATGTTGTCAAAATTAGTTAAACTTATGGTTACCCCATTCTGCCCTAGAAGTGTGGCAGAAAGGGACATTTAAAAAGAAATTGTAATCCTTTGTAACAGTTTTTGATAAAGCCGACGAACTTGCTAAGGCGGGAGCAAAGGGAACGTTATACGGCCCGGAATCATATGTAATGCTCAAAAACAATCCTTTAACAACTGGAAAAATATGTCAGGCTTCAATCATTCTAAATAGTTAATCAAGCTCACGAACATAAAACTTCCCCTGACGCTTTAGTAGTAGTAGTAGTAGTAAAATGAGCGAGGGGCTTGGTTCCAGCCCTTGTCACCTGGATTTATAAGATCTTTTCTAACTACCCACTGGGCGGTTGAATCAATCGTCTGCTAGAAGCCCGATACTACTTATCAGTCTATACAGGTCATTGACCTTCAAGTTGTGCAGATCGCTGGATTCGAGAATAGCTCGTCCCAGTAAACTGTGCCTTTTCGCGGCAAGACCCGCACAACGGCCCACGATGTGTATGCTGTCCTCTGGTTCTTCACCGCATATCCGACAGTCTTTGCTTTCAGTCAAGCCAAGGTTGAAGAGATGCGCTCTAAGGGTCGTGTGTCCAGTGAGGAGGCCGATAGTTATTCTAAGGCTCTTCTTGCTCATGTCAAGTAGGGCCCTGGTTCTTTTAGGAAGTGGTTGCTCCATCATGGTATATGCCTGGCGACAATCTTGGCTCTGTTTCCAGGATGCCCGGTGTTCCTACTCCAAGTATTCCCTGATGATTTTCTTGCCCATAACGAAGGGGGCCCCAACTACTTTTCAGTGTGCCCAGTTTTGCCAGTCTGTCGACCTCTCGGTTGCCCCCCGAGGCTTGTGCTAAATAGAAATAATTTACGCATGCTGGTGAGGGCGCCCACGGGGCATTATGGCCCGAAGACATGTTCAACCTCAAGCTTCGGGAGACTAGAATGTGCAGATACTGCCAATCTGCAAACGTTACTCCTCTGCACCTCGTGTGCGAATGTGGTCCACTGATGCGTAAAATAACCACTTGGGTAGCAACTACCTCTAAACTAAAAGGTAAATCAATGCAGCGCCAAAAACTTACTCTGATTCGTTAACGACGCGAAGCTTAGTGCGGAACTATAGTCGGTGACAATCACAATAGACCAGACAATCACAATGGTCGCAGTGATACAAGCCTCAATAAACCTTGAAAAAGCCCGCCATAAAAAAAAACAATTTTTGATTTGTTTTCTTGGATAAATAATTAAATCATGTTGCACTATTATCGTACGTAATTAAAGCAATTTGAAACCGTGTATTTATTTAGAAAAAACACTCTTCATTTAGGCCTTTATAATTAGCTTTAAACGTTAGCTACCCCATCTCGCCCCGGGTTGCCATACTTATACATAATAATGTTTTTCAATCTTGCCATCTATTAGTTCAAGCGCCTCAAATGACGACGTTTATAAAATACATTGATTTAATATACAAAATGACAGGAACCAAATTGCCAACTCTAACTTCATGCTTATCCGATTCTGTCATCCAACTGGGACAAACCCGTTCTTGGGTGGACTTAAAATATGGTTCTCAAAAATAGGAAAAAAGAGAGAAAAAACCAAAAAAAGAAAGAAATCGTCATAAAATGAAATTATATAAATGGTTACAAATACACAACAAGTCATTAATGTGAAAAATATGGGAAGTAATTTCAATTACAATATAATAATAATAGTCAAAATAAATAAAGTGCATTGCCAAATCAATATATAGCAACAGATGTTTAGGATTTTTTATAATATTTTATTTGTAAATATGCTAAATGCAAAGAGTAGTATCTTTGTCCAAATGATGTTTTCATCCTGGGTATTAGTAGGCTATGTTCTAAAACCTGTCTTGTTGTTATTCGGTTTTGTAGTATTCTGAGCTTTGAAATATTGTCCAAATACAGCTTTAGTAGTGGAGTGATTACCTAAGCAGTACGACTAGCAGGGATACACTGAAAATATTTTTATAACATTATAATCTTATTCCAAATCAGTTAACAACATTAAATTTATAATTAATGAAAATACTTCTTTTTTTAAATACTACCTCATTAAAGTTATTGTGTACCTCCTTTGATCAGGCGGGTTTCTGTAGTCAATGATTTAAGTAGCAAGAGGAATGCGAGAGGATCGCCAAATTTCGTTACATTGTTATAGCGTTTGCGAAAATGTTCATAACGGTGTTTAGAACGATTTCCGATTTTCACTCTCCATAAGCGATTGGATCAAGAGAGTGTCCGTAAAAGGGTTACAGGGCCTATCTAGGCACGTTGCTTACCAAATGGCGACTGTTGTATTTTACGATTTGGGTAAAATTATTCCATTTCTACACAGTAAGGATATCTATTGCAATATCCTCCACTTTTTAAGAAATAATTCAACTGCTTCATTATTTCTTGGCAATATTGGTGGCGATCGTAACATTAATACATAACTAATTTGAACCGGTTAAGATAGGTTAAGAACACACTGCTCTATTCAGAGAGAATTTAACTTGCAGAATACTACCGACTTGCGTTCGGCAAACTTGCATGTTTAACAAATATCTCCATAATACGTATTTGACCCGTATGCGGAGGAAGTGGGGCAGAAGACGAGTTAGCCGAGCATGTGATATATGCGTGTCATATTTTAGTAATCAAGAGAGACAAAATAATAATTCAATTATAGTAGAGGGCTATGGTGATTCTAATATCGAATCATGCAAGTAGAGGGGTATCGTATCGTGCAACGCCTATGCGTTCGGGCTCAAATAGAGATGGGCACGTGTTATAAATGCTTAAATTAACATGTTAAGGTGGAATATTGCACGCCACTATAGCTCACTACACGCATAGTTAGACAATAGCTTCTCTTAAAACAAAATTGAAAACGAAGCGAGTGACGTCACGAGTCGTAAGGGCCACCACAAATCGTAATAATATAATTAGACAATTATTGTACCACAGACACCATCCGTGCCTTTGAACGAAATACGCAGAAAAATAAATCTCAAGCGTTTGTCATATGGCCGCCACATCCCCAGAAAAAAGTAAACAATGCAGCGCAGAAACATTCACTTTCCACAATCCTGAGCCGCGTAACGGTAAACACAGGCGTTTGTCATTACGTACCCCTCTGCTCACTTCCCTCGCACCCTATCCCCGCCACGTCTTGCCACCCGAGAGTACGCTTACTGTTCTCCCTGTATACTGTGCTACTCGGCAGCAAACTCTGTTGATCATTAGCGCATCGAGGGGGTGCTACTGAAGGTCATATTACCACTACCTACCATATTACATGATAGATCCTTGCAATAAACGACTATTTTCTTTATCTTATCTGTGGACCATCTCTTTTATCATAAATTACGATTCTTCGACTTAGTTTTTTCTCTTTTTATTTAATAGCCAGCGTTATGAGAGACTTTTATACAGTTTTTTAAAAATTAGGTAAAACCATTTTGTTTTTTAGTATTTTATTTAACTAAATGAGCTTCAAAACCGCGTTACTGAGTAGAGTATATAATGCAGATATTATTAAAAAATAGTACACTGATGTTTTCTCTGGGAAATGTCATGGGTATGAATAATTAATTGAACGTCATCCAGTTTAAGAAGTCTGTCTTAGACAGTCAAAGACTCTGTCGTAGACAGTCAATTATAATTAAAGGCTATTCTTTCTCACGTTGTTTCTTCGTCAACACAAGTTGTAGCGTAGCACCTCAGGGTTGTAATAATCCATAAATCTCGCTGAAGCTGTCTTTCTTAAAGAAACATTTATTTCATCATACTGGTAGTAAGAGGATTTTCAAAATAATGTCGCACTCCTTCTATTGATTTTATGAGTCCGTTTTTAAATCTTCAAACCTCTTGCTTTGAAATCCGACAATTATAAACCGTGGTCTCTCCATTATATTCGTCATCTATATATTCCATTCGATTTTACTATTCTGATGAAGATTGGCTCTACTAGATTCCCATTTTCTCAATGCAATCAAAAGTGTAGTATAATTTTTCGCAATATTTAGTAGTTGTATCCTTGCAGCATCGTTCATTGCGGCATATCGTATTCTTCAAGAGATACGATTTTTTTTAATGGATGATATTTCTATCATCTATACTACAAAATAAAACCAGTTCATATTTAATAGCGTTCAGTTGTTATCTTTGTAAAATTTTCGGTTAGACCAGGTATTAACTTTAAAGGGATGCATACTTTAAAAATGAAGTCATCCATCAGTATAAAACATGTGTCGTTATAGTTCCATCTGGTATTCTCTCTATCTGTCTTTACTCCCTTTCTTTGATTCGTCCTTTATGGACGTTCACGTCTTAAAGAGTAAAACAACAACAATAATAACAGAAAAAGTAGCGATATACATAGGCAACCTACGCCCGTCCCGTGATTGAGAACCCTTGACTTATCCAAAATAGCTTAAAACCTATTTCAACAAGTTTCTCTCATCATCACGATTCCAAAAATATTCATATAGGCAATGCTTGATCTACCTATTGATCGGATCTTGCTTCAGGTTAAGTAAACCAGGATGCACCTGCAATAGCACCTGCGGGATCGAATTTACTGGTGGTACTTAGGGTTACCCAGAGAAGCTGCGTACCAAATTTGATTAAGATCGGACCACGGGAAGTCTTCGGACGGACAAACAAACAAACGCACAGCATGCATCAAACTATATGGCCCGTAATACTATTGACTAAGTGCGAATCATTTGCGAGAATATCAATGAGATCGTGGAAGAAGAACCGCCCCCTTTTAACTGCAATTTAACTGCCACTCTAACACAACGTTGACAAAAATACTAGTTAGATGTATTCATTTCTGAGCTGTCTCATTTATAGTGTTCTTGCTTAGTGCTGCTAAGTAGACAAAGTGATGCCTATTATAAGCCATACTAGGTATGCAGGATTAGGATCTGACTGCCTACCGACCAAACTAACATTATGAGTTATTGTACCTACATTGATCATTAATTAAATGGTAGCAGAGGATTGCCTTGTATAACAAAACTGAAGAGTGGATAAAGCACAGATGTTGATGAACAAGCCCCAGGCAAGCAAAAAGGGCCATTAGGTAACCCACGCTAAGACTAAGAAGTCACTACCGGAGAATTTCCAGAAATAACTTGAGGAAAACGGTGGACCGCTAACCGGGCACTGCTGATTATCACATGCTTGGGGTAATTGATAATCCAATTTGCAAGGGTTGCGATATTGAAGATGAGTCGGCTGGGTAATATGTAGATAGAAGTTTGACTGTAAGAAGAGGGAAATAATGGGAACATATAAGGTGATATGGCTAATGTGTGCGGCTTCTGTTCATTATGGATTCTGCTACTTGTCTCTCAGGTATATCGCAGCTTCCGCCTATTGGATCTATTGAGCTGGGTTCAGGATCTATAGTACCTATGGACTAGTGGCTAATAGATAAATAGGTAGCGGTAAGCTACAATAACACTAACATTAGGAATATGTACGGGTAGCTGTCTAATCCAGAACACGGAAAACGCAAAGATTAGAGATGAGATCGAGCGACATGGTAAGAAACCATGTTTACTTTTTGGAAGAAAAATTCTAAGCGATGGCTGTAGGGAATCGTACACGATATTTTCGAAGACCTTAACTGAATCATTGTAATTGGCCTGTAATTTGAAGTCACATTTGTATCTCCGGCCCTTCCCGTATAAAATTGCACAATTTGTGCTTCTTTCCATGTCGTGGGGAAAATGCAAGCACTAATAGATTTCTTAAAAGAAGAGACTGCAATAGAAAGCGGCTTAGCATAATTAACGGTGAATATTGAAGGAATTGAGTCTTTGAGCGTATTCAGACTTGAGAATATGACAAATTATATTTGTATTGAGACATATTGATCAATTAGGTATTATATCATGCAGAATTCGAATATTAATATGATTTCACACCCCAATTTGGATGGTATTGTTTAGCGTTCTCCGACTGTAATTTGATTTACCAAGGATGGGGACAATAATGAACAATCGGAAAATGGGTATCCATTTACGAGTAAATACGAATTGTGTCAAACCCTCGCCGATTGATAATTCTATAATAACGCACAATGCCATACCCTGGGGATAGGATCCCTTTTGGCTTATTCTCATTTATTTTCATCCGATGTGAAAAGTTGTCCCCGCTGATATAAACAGCCATGCCAGGGGTGAAAATTTATCGTGTCTACATGGAAAAAGGTAGACGTTTTGTTCCAGTCAAGTAAATGATAATTTAAAATAAAATTATTACTGTTGAAGTTCCAGATTTTTCGTTTTATTTTTATATTGCATTTTTATTTTACATCAGGTGTAATGAATTAAAATTACTACCAAGAGAAATAATATACCTTAGAAAAATTCGAATTTTCACAAATGTCAAAATATAAAAACATGATGCTTTACACGATAATGAGAAAAATACAACGGATTCATATAATATATCCGTATGAAAAGTTAGCTGGTCA
>JAOPUG010000276.1:14782582-14793856 GCA_027564375.1 Micropterix facetella | reverse complement strand
GCGTCAAAACTAATCGAAAATCACTAGCCATTCTGTTGTATGGAGTCGATCAATCTCTCTATTATATTATCTTTGGCTATACCTTCTAGATATTATGTCTCCACATTTATCCTGCGAGTATCTATACAAAAGCAGTAGAGGAAATGAGCCAGCTGAGAAAAATTCACCCAGCATCTAACGTGTTGAAGAGAGTGGAATTGAAAGAACCTCCGCCTTGCCTTTGGGATGTGCCGTTTTAGTGATGGCCATTCATCTCCTATACGAGTACGTCGCCGTCTTGCCACCATTCGCTGGTACTCGCCGTCTTCCAGGGAAGTTTCTCGTTGATCCAGGGAGTATATAGAATCATCTGGGATCGGCTTTATGCACACTATTTTACCTGCTTTTAAAACACTTTTTCCGAAAGTTTCTTTAATTGATGACTAAAATAATTATTAATGTAGTAAACGCCCTTTACCTAATTGATCGATGTATTTCCCTGCTCTTTCCATAAATGTCTATTTATTTTTGTATAATATAAATCTTAATATTATTGGGTTAAATTTTTCCACCTCACCGATTATGTGACCCCTTAATATCTAGTGTTTTTTTTTGAGGATCACCTTATTTATACTGTTTTTATAGTCATAAATTCTATTCTTTCTTTGTAAATATTATCCGTAAATTTAGCACTTGATATTTTCCTTGACTTCTCTCATAATTGTAGCCATATCACGAATAGTAAATGTCATCGATAAAAGAGAACAAATAGATATAATGGCATCTTTCCAGAGGTGAAATGGAAACTTTATTCCTGATTTCCGGGCAATAACAATAGCGCAAAATATGATAACGATGTATTGGAAAGTCGACAATAGAAATAAACTGTAGTAGCTTTATTGAAGTTTCTTTGTAGAATTCTAAAGGAATAAACTCCTCGCGTTCGTAGCAGAATAAAATAATAAATTATGTTTCTTAGCTAAACCTAGCGACTTACTTCAAAGTGTTGAGAGGTCGATATTATTTCCAATTCCGTTGACTTTGATTCAATTCGAGAAGTAAGCGAACGCTCAACCATCTTCGGGGCAAGTTTTGAATGTCCCTCTTCAAACTCGTGATTAGGTTAACGTCAAGTAAATGATTATAATGGACAAGATGGATAATGAAGAACGATTCCACTTAGCTTGGAGGGCGCTGCTATCCTGAATTTTATTACAACACCGAAGCGACATAGACGAGACATTTTACTCGAGGAAAACATCGCTAAAGGAAAAGTCTATAATTAATGAGTGAAAGAGGGTTTTTAAAATGGGTTGGGTGATGGAAAAACTGATTTTATCTTAAGACTAGAGTAATCAACTCGCTACTCTTATGGCTACTCTTCATCGAGGTGTTGGGTGAAAGGCGCTTTAAGGAAAGGAGGGACTTCCTCGTTTATTTGCGATAATCTTTTGCTGTAAAAAATCGCAGTAGTTTAATGACTTCGTGTTGACTTGCCCGCTGCGTCGTCGACTATCAGTTTTATATCGCCTTCGGAACTTCCTTCAGAAAATGTTCTTTGCTCATCAGTCTTTATAAACGACCACAGGGGAATAAGTTATTTAAATTTGGTTTTTGTATCCTCCTGTGCCAGGATTTGTCTCTGATACCCTTTTGACATGGCGCGGTTGAATCCCCTTATATTATTTCATATTGTAACTTGCTTCCGATCGATCTGAGTGGATCAAACACATACAAAACTGTGATGCACATTTCAAAATAATGGCTATAAATCTTCAGTCTAGATTTAGACATAAGACAATTTCGTTACTATTTTGCTGGACTGCCATACGAAACTCGCGAAGAAAGTAGACGCTGCCAAGCGCCATATCATCATGGAATCAAAGACGCGAACTGTCATGGTAAAATCCTAAATGTATATGTTTGTCATAGATAGATAGATAGAAAACTTGTTATTGTCTATACATTTAAAAGCTATGTACAAGAGCGAACATATCATTTTAAAGATAATCTCTTACAGTCTCTTACAATCTCAAATCCTAACTGTGGTATCAGAGTACATTTATAAAAGCCTCATTTTTGCCAAAGAGAACCTGGTAAACTGTGAGACTCATTCAAATCGACATACTCACAATACGCGTCACAAAAAGATATTGTACTTCCTAATGTCCACCTGACTAAATACCAGACGTTAGTTTTGTATTCTAGTTTTTTTTTTAAATATGTTGCCCGCATTTGCGAGAGAGCATAAATTTGGCAATTTCAAATCATTGAGAAAAAAACGCTTGACTATGCACTCACTTTATAAACTGGATGACTTTAATAATTTTGCAATTACTCTAACTTCCGCATTGTAATTGATCTTTTTTTTTCATGGTTTTACTAATTTGACTATTTATCTATCGTTTTATTTGCAATTTATCTTGTCTTTGATCATTATAGCCTTTTGACTGTTTATTTTTTAACTATATTAATTATTTTGATCGTTGTTATTATTTTTATTACTATTATTTTTTATTACACATTTTTTTTATTTTATTTAAATTAAATTTGAGTCTTCTTTTAAGTTATTGTCTGAATATTGACTATTTCAATACGTTATGTGTATAAAGTCATTTAGTGTAGTTATTATTGTAATATAAGCAATATAACTGTTATCGTTGTTACAGATTGTTATTGTTTTAAATATTTGACTAATTGTTATTATTCTCTTACTTTTCTAAAAGACGATGCTAATTCTATTATAAGACTTCTCTTTATTGAGTCTCTGATCTGTATTCATAAGCTATTATGGCATTTTCCTTGTATTTTAAAATACTGTTTATGGAATAAGTAAACGATGATGATGATGACGATTATGAATCAACCCAAATATTTGTTGAGTGAGATTGTGGGCAGCATATAAAGGCCATTTACTTAAAATATATTCATCCGTATTCATTTTAAGACACTTTAATTATCATTGTGAAAACACAGAAAAATGGGAAAATATGCTGAAATATTAAAAATATATTAAAATCCTGTGATTCATTAAGAAAAATGAAAACGTGATTGATGTGATTGACGAAAGCCTAGTTATTGATGGCGACGAACACGGTCGCAAATCAGTATTTTATTGTGACAACACCCACGTTGTGAGGCTGCCTGTACACAAAGTTGATTTTAAAAAATTGTCTTGTCTATACTGTCCTACAAACCTTGAAAGTGCTATCTCCAAATTATCAAAATTTTGTTTTCAAAGATACAAAATCAAACACACATATTTCATATTAGTTGTTGTCAATCAAACACCTATCACCATTTGAAAGTGCCAATTTCCAAACCGTTTAACCCTTTATAAGGCAAATGTCAAAAATGTGGAACGATATGTCCACCGATAAGGTCGATATTTCAAAGAAAATTCTACGAAACGTCATCCTTATCGACTATTGTCGTACCACGGAAATGCTGAAATGGCGCAAAAGCGCCTCACACCAATAGATAATAAACTCATTTTATAGAATAAAATATAAGTGGAGAAAAATATGACGTTTCACCGTTTCAGACGACGTGCTCTGCGGATCTCGTGTTTTCTGTTGCATAGTGTATCAGACCCGGGAATAATTAAAAAAGTAAAAATGTTGTGTCTGTCATCAACATGATGATTATCTCATCGCCATCATTATGTCATTAGACATGTTTTATGATATGAAATATAATTCAGAACGGTCTTTTGGCACAATGATACCCATTTTTATTAACGTTCTGTGGGGACGTTAATCCCCACTGAAACAACAATTTTTTTCAAAATAATTGTATATTTTTTTACATATACCTTCATATGCTACACAGAATAATTCCTGAACTGGCACTTATATAAACAAATTTAAAAAAAAATAACAACATTTGAAAATGGAACCTTTGGCTGTAGAATAAAGTGTTTCATCTCCGAGTAACTGTCATTTCTTTTTCATTTTGACGTAATTTTAATAATTATATGTCTCTATTACGATAGCTTTTACTTGTGAAAATTCTAGCTGTTTGATTTTGTACGATGTTAAGTGTAATTGGACTGTTCAGCAGATCCTCGCTCGGCTCAACTGCTGTTGGCGATAATGTACCAAGAAAGATGACAATTTATATCTAGTTTGCGAAATTCAAATGCGGCCGTGTAATCTCTGTGATAAATTTTGAGGAGTTTGGCCGTCCACCGCTGTCAGCAACAAAAACATTGATGCTGTGCGCCATATGATCGAAACAGAGATGCATGTGACCTACCATGAGAATCAGACATCCTTACGCATAGGTATGATTTAGGTGCAATCAATCCTACACACACATTTGGCTGTGAGAAAGCTTTACTCGCGGTGGATCCCACAAAATTTGAATGTGCAATGCCTAACTTACCATATTCAACGAAATGGCATAAAATTAGATATGGAACAGAAACAGGTCATGAAGCATGGATCTATAGCTACAGTCTTAAAATAAAGCAGCAATCAATCATTTGGGTCTTTCAAGATGAGCAGAACTCAACCAAAGTGGCGCACGTGGAAAGTGCCGCGAAGTAGATGATCGCTTCTTTTTTTAGGAAAACTGAACACGTGACTACTGTTGCTTTGGAGAATTATCGTACTATGAATGTTAATTGGTACAGACCATTCTCTTGCCCAAAGTTATTGACGAACTCTGTAAATGCACCCGTAAATGCTGCATCATCTTGTACCATGAAAATGCCAGTTCTCATATGGCCGGAGAGACAAACGAATTGTTAAAGGCGAACAACGTAGAACACATGAGCCATCTTCTATACAGTCCCGACTTGGAAACAATTTTTCTCGTTACTAAAATTCAAGACTTAATTACGCAGTCAACGATTTTCAACGAAAAACAAGTTTATGAAGTCACAACGGAAGAGTGGAATAAATGTTATTAAAATTGATTTATATCGGATAGCGAATGTTAAACGCTCACAAAGAATATTTTGAGAAACAATGAATTGATTTTTGTCGATTCATTGTAAAAATTTCTTATTCAATCCGATACAATAAATATATCATATAAGTTTGTATGATTAAGTATATCATAATAAAATAAATGAGTTTTAAAAAATAATCGACGAAAGTTTATGAGAACAAATGACAGCAGAAATACATTAGTTAATATAATGCGACGTATTATGGAATCGCCCGACCCTTTGGGTGCGAATTAGAATTATTGAAGACGAATTTTATTACAAACTTAAAATATCTACTTACTGATTATAGATAATCCTGTAATTCGTCTTGCTGTGCGTCCTTTTATCATACTTACTAATGCCGCGCTTTTCACCATTATTTAGTAAAATGTAACGCATTGTTAAAAGGACACTTGCCCACGGTCAAAAATTGACTGGCGTTAAACACATGTTGGGATCGAAAAATTGTGTTGACTTCATAAAATGAGTTCAGTTACCGCATTTCGATGAGTTGTTCGTCTCCATCCCAAACAGCTTAGATCATTTCGTTGCTCGATTATTTATACACGTTTCAGGTCAAAATGAAACTATATTTATAAAGATGGGAAAATTGCTCTCGGCAGGTTAATGTTTCACGCCGATCGCAGAAGACGTAATCGAATTATACGAGCGGACGCGGCGCAGGGGTGCCAGCTAAGAAATTTCCAGAATAAAGTTCGAGCGAAGGCTTGGCTTCGAACCCGAACGGAGCGATGAGCGACGCCCGGCTGCAATTACTGGCTCGCATACCAGAGTGCGGCGCCAAGACAAGTGCAACTTCGAAAGCCCGACTGATTACTATAACCGGATGCACCGCCCGCACCCTCGCTCCGGTGTCACTACAAATTTCAATTAATCCCGCTGAATAGTTAATGGAATAGGAATAGCAAGACGCCCGGCCATAAAATTAAACGTAATTGGGAAAAGTTTATCCGCTGCAAGACGTTTAGGAGGCAATTCGACTCAATTCACCGCATTTGAGAGTGAAACTCCAGATAAATTAACGACGGTTTTAAACCAATCGATGCTATGTTCGTGGTTGTTCGTCGATGATGTTCTTTGAAGACGTTCACCGTAGAACTACGATTTATTTAGTATAAGTAGACAGCTGATCAACAAACGCAGTTATATTTTTATAACACAGAAATATGTAGGTCTGTATGATATGTCACATACGTTTTTATTAATTGCTGTATTGTACTAATATTTATATTACACTCTCGACTTATTCTAAAGTAGATATTAAAGTTAATGCTTTTTAGGTTTCGGGCATAGGGGAAATTGCAGTAATACATAATGGAGTACTTGAGCTTGCGTACGTATTTATAAAGTGGCGTTGTTGTCAGTGAGTCTCAGATATGACTGATGTACCTCATTTTATTTAAATCTATTTTACTCGGTTGAATCATTTAAATATAACTTTCATAGCGTTGATATAAAGGGAAACATTATGTTACACTTGTATTAGATTGTATTCTTCTATTACCTTTCTGCGAATTTCCATGTGCCCTATTCATACATATTAATTATATCTCTATTGTTGCAGTATATGCGTGACAGTGGTGGTGCTAAATGTTCATTTTCGTTCACCACAAACTCACACGATGGCACCGTGGGTAAGGCGAGTTTTCATCCACATACTCCCGAGACTACTTGTCATGAGAAGACCAATCTATCAACCCGATAGGAGACAGTGAGTGATTATTATTCCTTACATCTCATTAAGTGACCTATAAGTGGCCTGCGAGCCCTAATTTAACCCCGCCAAAGCTATCACAGATACAATCATCTAATCGCACTTACTGAGCACGGGCCCCATCGTTCCCTCAGTGAATGAAATCTCAATCTAACTAATGACATGTTATACTATTAATTATTCGGCGGATTAATGGTTTTATTAATTGATGGTTATTAATATTTCGTTAAGGAAAATAAAACTGAAATTCATGGTAAATTAAAACGAATTGCTTATTGAAAAAATGACAAATTGTGAAATTTTACAAAAATACATATTGATTATGTTAATTTGGTCCTGTGTAGTTTTTCAATGTTCAACTTCTTAGATTTTCACCCCCATAGTGGTCAAATTTTATTATTTAAGGTCACCGTATTATATAAATTTTCCGCAGTCTGACCTCTTCCGCCCACCGGGTCATGGTTCGGACGTGTAACGGCCTAGAGCTGCGGGAGGCGCCGTCGATGCGGGAGCCAACCATACTGTTCCCCTCCCTGGACGCGAGGGACGATTACGTGCCCAGGTATGCGATATGAACGAATCGATGAATGTCGAATTCCCAACAAGCGGACGCTCCATGCCACTCATTACGCGGTCTCATATCTTCGACAAACTGCTCTAAGTATTTCTTAATAAGCGAGAGGTTACGATCACACTAGACCACGCTGAGCGGTAGCGGAAGCGGAAGTGAAAGCGGTCATACCATTATAATATCTAATTACTGAGAGGGATGACAGCTGTTTACAAATATAAAAATATGTCTTAACTATTCGGAGGTATTTCCTTTTAGAACTGCTTTTGAGTCGAAATTGATAATGTTTTAAAGGTTATCGGTAAAAAGCAGTTATTACCTAAGCGAGAGCATGATTTTTGATCTTCTTCCACCAGTCCTTAACCTCATTTTATTAATGAATTACCTATCAATCGCCCGGTTTGCCAGTTGACATAATGGTTAGATCGCCTGATCTTATATTGTACGGTTCTGGGTTGGATTTCTGGCTTGGTTATCATTTCCGTTGTGATAAAATTAATATAATTTCATTCGAATTCTGTCGATCGCATGACTTACATTTAAAACATGATTACACATATGTCATAGAAGTATTGATTAAAATATGATGTCGTAAGACTACTGTCTTAATAAACCCGGCCATTGTGGAATTTTCACAATAAACATGATTAGATAGATAGATAGATAGATACTTTTGACATTACAATAACTTCACGTTTAGACTGAAGGCGGAAACCGCTGATATAACATGACTCGAATTGGAGATAGGAAGCTGAAGGAAAAAAATAAACAGTTCTGATGCTTCTACCCCAAGGGCAAATGATGACGTCAGTATTTAATTGTATCAATGGACATAATCATTACAATCCACAGCTATGGATGCGTTGAGACATGCTGCAGCTTTCCAAGTATTATTCTGGTATCGAATCTACCGTTGCGGTTATCGCTCCGGCTACCGCTCCCGCTATCGTCTTTTCGCTTAAAATTAACCATTTTCGCGAAACCACGTTTCACATAAATTTAGTTTGTACGATGACAGGGAGCTGGAGGCGGCTGGTCTGACGAGTCCATGTCGCATCCATGGTTCCCCTGCTGCGGGGCTTGGTGTCGGTGTTGGTGCCGCAGGCGGCGTAAGCGCGGCGGCTGCGGCCAGCGCAGGCCTGAGCGTCGACGCACTCTGTGCCCGCCTGCACCACTGGCACCGCTGTCCCGAGTTGCACAAGGCGATCGACGGCGTCAATTACATTGCTGACCAGACCAAAAAGGAAGAGGAATCAACGAGGGTGAGGAGCATAACAGTCATTAATAGATTATATAACGTCCTGGTATAGTATAATAAAATCAATGAAAACGATTAGACCGTGTGAATTAGGTGACACCCGGCGCTTCGGCCTTGTTGCAAACGCCATTGGCCGTGTATTTAAATATTTTATGATGTGAAACAATCGCGATAGTATTTGATTTTATACCCTTGTAGATTTCAATATCATGATTGAAAGCTAAAATTTGCGGTATGAGTAAGTGTGTGGTCACACCGATGAAACGGGTTTTTCACATTGTCATGGTGTCCATTTTCTGTTTTAAATTTATTTATGATCTTGGTCGCGATAAGGTTTGCCTGAAGAAATATGAAATCTCAAGAACTATTATAAAATTTGGAAATGGGAAGTATATTTATAGATTATTTATCAAGTAAGGATTAATTTTAGTATTATTTTTTTAGTAATTTAAGAATAATCAGGATACACTTTGTCCGCTTTCAAGATGAATATGACATGGATGTTCTTGGACGAGTCAAACAAGCTAACTTCGTACACGCACCATTCGCTGGTACGACTTTTATATTACATTTAAGGAAATAGTCGGACAAGCGAGTCGTGATATCCCGAAAAACGTTGGGAATCGAAAAAATCGATCGTGGTAACACTGATGATTTCGTCGTATAGTTGCAGTAAATATTTTCGAGATTACAGTGATATTCTTATCTTCTTCTTTTATTTCCATCCCATTAATCGAATTTTAGTTTCATCTTGGCTAAGTGACATCAAACTTAGTAATATTTAACTCTAGAAACAAGGTTTTACGCGGGCTGGCGATTTTTTTGACAGCTGGACGCATAGGGAATACGGCCTGCCATCTACTATATTGAGTAAAGTTCATGATTTGTTCAAACATGTTTATGCATTTACGAATTTAGAAATATTACAAGTCATAGTTAAAATCAAATTCGATGTGTTCTATTCCAGAAAATTCCTCTTCAGCTGTTGCATGATGTCCATTTCGGTTACAGTCTTCTTCGCTTGACTTGCTGGCTCTCAGGATCCAATTAAATAATTATATAGTTAATTTCTTCAAGCACCGACAATGAAGTTGACGAACACTCCATTGCTGCTGCGCTCATTAATATATTTTGTGATTTCAAATCCCATCGAAATCAGCAATTTCCCTAGCCTTCCCGACCTTCATTGACATTTATCGTTTCTCTCAAGTACACAAGCAATTCCTTCAAAGTGGGCACACTTCTTTTTTCACTACATAAAATTCATTCAATTTGTGTCTGAATGCACACATATCGAAGTCATCCAATTGCACTTTAGTGGACTTTCGTGGCCGTTTCTTTCCAGGTGTTTGTTCTCTAAATACCTCGGTTAACTCGTCCCTCTTATTTTATTCTAAGTATTATAGACAAGCTTACACCTGTAACAAAGTAAATATAAAATTACCCAGAATGATATGGAATACCTTCAAGAGAACTATTTGTCACTTTCTACAAAATTAACCAGTCAGTGGAGCTATTCTTTCAAGATAAGCTTTTTCTTTTTTCTCCTCAAGGTGCATTAGTAGGTTGCGCAATTTTTTCAGGAAATTGCTAATTTACAGTTTTACACCATTATTCTTATTACAAATTTCATCTGTCAACAAGGAATAAAATTGGTATTAGTCAGATTCACATTTTTATGCGATATCATAACAAACACATCATGATATATGTGGGAGATTCGTTAGCTGGGTTTTACTATTTGATCTTAATATTTGGAAAGGTCCCAAAGCAATCCTAAAAGCTATTTTTCATATATGTACATACTGAAAACAAAGAAATGTCGGAAAATATTTTTTTACCATGACATGATCAACTTCCTCATAATTTGAACGCAGCTATAATCGTACCATTCGCAAATTACCATAATCTTACCATACATTTACAACTGCTATGCATTACCAAGCTGAGAAATATATCTAAAAGCGGTGCCACCTTCGCTGTTCTGACTTTATTGGAAGTACACCGGAAAGACACCAGGAATAAAACCCAATCACACCGCATACAGGCGGCTATAGTCTCTACATTGGACTTAAACATTTTAATAAATTGCCTGATAAAGTAAAGGTGAATAAAAACATTGACATTTTCAAGAAATATTTCTGGATGTACCTGCTAAAAATCAACATGCATGCGCATAACGACATTTTGACATCATTTGAAAACAACATCATACCTACCGATAAAATTTAATGTACTAAATTTTGATTGTTACCTGTTATATAATAGGTTTTTGTTGATTGGAATAATTTAGGATTAATTTACTGTATGAATAACTAATTTAAATTAATTTGATATACTTGGTAATTTCTACACAATTGTTAAGTTATAATAGAAATTAATATTCTGTACTCTGTATTTTGAAGTTTATAACCACATCCTTTTGTCGTATTTCCCTCTCATGATGAGTGGTCGACTATACACTTGCATTTTAAACATAAACAATCACTATGGCCATTTCGAATGGTTACATCTAGAAACCTATTGGTTTCAATATTGTAAGTCTGCGCTACATTGTCCTATTCTTTGAAAAGTTGCCACTTTTATAACGAAGCCATTGAATTTATAATTTATTGCTATGTATAATTATCCATTGCTATTTATAATTATCATTATAAGTTTAAGTTTATTTATTTCTGACTTAAAAGTTAATCACACAAGCAAGCAAGCGAAAGAGAAAGTGAATACGGCTAATGCGGTTTATAAATGATCTCATATCTGACTCCATGTGATTGTCATGACCTTAGCACTGACAA